>JABCKS010000703.1:0-13337 GCA_018851325.1 Termitomyces sp. DKA19 | reverse complement strand
CTCAATTGCTTAGTCTTGACTCCAACTTCACTGTGCTTAGTGTCAAATCAAAGAAACTGAATTCAATGTTGAACAATCAAGAAATACACTGATATATACCTTTTTACTTTCAAAATAATTTTTAAAATCAAATCAATAGCCCACAATATATTAAAGGTGTTTACAATTTATATTACAATTTTTCCACTGATTTTTCACTGTAAAAATGAGCCAACTCTGAAGTAGTTACCCTAAAAGGTAGTTATTATATCATGCTTTGTCACCACTTACCCAATCTTGTCCAAAAGAGGAAATTTCTACAAAATGGTCATCACATTCTATATAGTGATACTTTTACTTTCAAAACATTTTTTTCAAGGGTTTTAATAGCTTAACAAATGACCTATAATATTAAAACAATATCCCTAAGTGTATTAAAGATGTTTACTATTTATATTATAAATTTTCCACTAATTTTCACTCTAAAAATAGACCAACATCTATGGTGTTACTTTAAAAGGAAGGTTCTTAGTCAGCCTTAGTCAGAATTATGCAAGCAATAACCCAAAGAGGAAGTTTCCATGAAATAGTCATTGTATTCTATATAGTGACAAGCTATGGTCTGTACCTTTAGCACAGACTTGTAGTTTTTGCTTAGACCCAGACTTAACTTTGCTGTACTCAGTTAGGTCTTTAATAGCCAACTCAATGCTTAGTCCCAGACCTAACTTTGCTACACTCAGTGATAAGACCCATCTGTCACTGAGTACAGTTGTCAACATATCCAAATATCTTATCAACACAACATAAGACCTGGAGATTAACACAAGATTTGTATGAGACCTTACCAGCCATGGGAATTTTGGGATTATAAGCAACTATCATATGGAGCCTAGACCACATACCTAGAACAACCTTGCCAGAAGTCCCCTTAGTGACACTTATTAGCAATAACCCCTAGTGACATAGGTAGTTCACTTTCAAAAGAAATATATCAGCATGTGACTTCTTAGACCCTTAATTTTTATTGATTACTAATATACTTGAATAGCATCTACACTTCAGATACTGATGTTTGGTATGCTCTTGATTTTTCATTCTGACATGTAGTATGCACCTTTTGACATTGGATACTTACATTTGGTTACCATCTTGATACCTAGCATGCATTTTGGCAGATGCTGTTACCTGTAGTAACTGTCTTTCTTTTTGGGCTACAATACTTACAAACAGTATAAATACCCCCTGTATATACCTAGAAAAACAACAAAGAGCCAGCCAGAGCAACCCCAAGTACTTGCCCCTCAGTATTTCAGAACTCCCTCTCATTCATCCTTACCCTTGTTAATGGCTTAATGATAAGCCTTAGCGAACTTGTCATTGATTCAGCATAGTACCAAGTATGGGTGCCCTTTGTGTGTTTTGTGCCTTAGTGATATTAGCAACTATGGCTAGCAACAAGTCTCATGTGTCCCCAATTTATTTTCCATTTGATTTGCATTCTCATCCCCCATGTCCTTCTTATCACTAGGTTTTATCTTAGCAACACCTTCTTAGTGGTTATTTGCCTAGTAATGTATTCTTAATTCCTTTCCCACTTAGTGACTACTGTTTACCTTACCAACATTGCCATCACCTACCACTTTACCTTCCATCCCAACTCCCTTTTGTGCTTAGCAATTTTTGTTAGTATTAGCGATTCTTTTTACTTGCACCCCCTGTTAACCCACCTTTTATAGCTCTTGTTCACTGGGACAATTACTGGCTTGCCCCTGCCCATTTCCTACTGCCAGCTACCCTATCTGGTTGCCAGTGCATTCTAGGTACTCCCTTCTGGTTTTCTGCATGGCAGCTAGGTGGCATAGGAGCACATCATTTTGGAGCCTACTATAAGGGTTTTAGGTGATTATTCTGCCAGTAACCAAAGCCCAAGCAAAGCATCACTTGGAATCTACCACCGTATTATCCAATTCTTTGCTATTGACCTTCTCTAGTACACCAGATACTCAGCCTAGACTACTAGCAGATGAATTAGAAGCTACTAGGAACCTCCTCGATGTTAGCAAACTTCTTAGCAATTTTCCAGGAGCATTTGTAGAAAGCTTTCTTAGCACTCCATTATTACCGCTATCCATTACTGACTCCTTTGTCTTCTTCCCCAAGGATTATACAACTCTCACTACACCTGAAATTCAACAGATACCACTTTCCTCAATAACACCAACAATTGCCATAAATAACAATCCTGTTATCCATTATGCTTGGATGCCCCCTCGTAATGACACCACAGCTCCTAAATAGAATGAGAGCTGCCCTAGGGAACTCCCTTAGTACTTTAAGGAATTGGAGTATCTTTTTGCTGACTGTGGTATTACTAATAATACCCAGAAAAAGGAATATGTGGCTTGCTATGTCTCTTATGATATGGTGGAAACTTGGCTGGGCCTACTGGAATTTAGCAACATTCTAGTAATTAGTGACAATGTTCCCCACCTTCACACATATCAAGAATGGAAGATGGCAGTACTTAGGTTATACTCTGGTGCTGATGCTAGCACATAATATACTCTTAGCAGTCTTGAGCGACTTGTTCACCAAACCTTCAATAGTGGTTTAGTGACATTAGAATGATTCTCCAACTACTATAGGGATTTCCAATGAATTACTAGATGGCTCCTCACTAATGGCAAACTTTACCAAAATGAAGAATGTTGCTTATTCTAGCAAGGAATCCCTATGTCACTATGGTCTAAAATCATCCACCAGCTTGAAATCATGCTCCCCAATCATTACCCTGAAGACCCTTATGAGGTGGAACAGGTCTTTGAAGGTATGAAGTGGGTATTAAAGGGTACTGACACAGCAACTACTAAATCTACTGCTGCCATATCTATTGCTAGCACCCCTGGTATCATTCCTGTACCTGCTGTTACTGCTATGCCACTCCCTGCCCCTAAATAAGAAACAATGGAATTAGCAATGACTACAGTGATCATTAGCACCCTGGAACATCTGGAAGCATTGTTCACTGACAATAGTCAGCCCTGTCAACAAAATCAGTTTAACAACACTTGCCACTTTTGTGGTGAATCTGGTCATACTATGGTATGAGGCACTTGCTTTCAACTGGAACATATGATCCAGCAGGGAAGAATCCATCAAAATGCTGAGGGCAAGATTGTCCTACCATCTGGTGCTATGATCCTAAATTATTTTGGCAAATGGCTTTATAAGGATTGTATTGAGGAGTAGCACTGCTTAAACCCTGGACAGACAATTACTGGTAGACTCTCATCCAACACTAACCCCAACTTTGAGCAGGTGACAATGCAGCAGTCACTAATCCATAAGGTTCTACAGTAGGATGTCACTACTGGTGGACCACTAACAAAGGACAAACATATTAAGGCCTTGGAAAGAGAATTATTTGCTCTGTGATGAGCTGGTAAAAAATTTGATGGTGTACAGGTTCCCTAAGCTCCTTACTGAACCACTAGCAACAAGACCCCTGTTCCACCAGCAACTAGCAATACACTGACAACTTTTCCTTCCAACCAAGCACCAAGTCCTATTGGAAAGTCAGTTGACAAAGGTAAAGCACCAGAATGACCTGTTGCTAAGGATTTGCCACCCATCACTAAGCCTCTAGAATCTGTCCCCTAGCCCCCTGTGCATCCATTTTCCGGAATCCCTTCTTGCTATGCTCTGCCTGCTAATAGGAATTTTGCCACTCCAGATCATTGTAACAACACTGCTTACAGGACTATGCCACCCATCTATAATATTGAACAATCAAAGGTAGTATTTGATCACATCTTAAACACCCAGGTTACAGTCTCAGTTGGCAAGCTTTGCTCCATGGCACCAGATATCAGGAATCAGCTTAGGACTACCATTACACCTAAACAACAAGCAGGAGCAAACACTAATATGGTATAGAACTCTAGCGACATATTTGAAGAAGTATTACTGACTTTTGCTATGGATGAGCCACAGTTTTTGCTAAGTTCTAATGCCAGTACTGCTAATGGACTCACCTCAGCTCAGGCAAAGGTCTCTTCAATTGACCCAGTAGAAGCCTATATTGAATTGCTACCACCCAGGGAGGAACCAGTAGTCTTAATGGTCACTAAGGATTCACAGTCACTAAGGTCTATTATGATACTAATTGACCACTAAGAGGAGATAGAGTGTATCACAGATAGTGGGTCCTAGATTATCTCTATATCAGCAGAAGTCACTAATGATCTTGGCATATCTTATGATCCCAGTATCATTCTGAACATGCAAAGCACTAATGGCACAATGGACAGATTGCTAGGACTCACTAGAAATGTACCTTGTACCATTAATAATTTAACATTATACCTCCAGATTCACATACTATAGTTCCCCACCTATGACATCCTCCTTGGTTGACCCTTTGATGTTCTTACCAAAAGTGTGGTTAATACTCTTAGTAACATCAAGACCACCATTACAGTTACAAATCCCAATTTAGGCATATAATGCACAATACTAACGTTTCTACATGGAAAATATAAAAGAAACAATCACCAAAAGGTTTACTATGAGACAGAACTACCCCAGTCCTTTCAGCACTGATCAGAATAGCAATGATGCTAACAACTTAGCAACCATAATAAGCTATGACCATTCAATTGGTCTAGTGACATATATAGCTTCTTATGATTTGGATGACAATATTTCACTTACAATGTCTTACACATATATAGACTCTACCTTGGCATACCTTTACACTACTGCTAGTGATGTTTGCTCTTCTTTACTATCTCCTCATTCTTATCTTGTTTCTACTGATATTTCTAACCCTTTGATTCTTGGACAGACTTTACCCCTTAATACTTGTGTTATAGACCTTACCACAAACTATATTAACTTTCTGTTCCCTGCCCAGTATATCACTAATAATCCTGCTAAAAGAAAAGGAGTGCAAATAAAAAAGAAATACAAACCCGTCACTATGAAAATCAAACCAGTTGCTGGCTACATTAGTGAAGACTTCAGAATCAAGTGACAAATCCTTGGCAATCCACTAGTGACTATTCCACCTCTCGATCCAAACCTACCCCCATTCATTCTGGGCCAATGATTCACTAGCAACTAACAAGTGACATTTGTTAAGGACCATAACACTAGTTTTCTCACTAGCAACAAACTCAATGTTCTCATTGATCTTATCGCTAAGCAGAAAAAAGCTTTCACTTGGGAGGACTCTGAACAAGGAAGTTTTTGCTCTGACTTCTTTCCCCCAGTTAGGATACCAACAATCCCCCATGTCCCATGGGTTCAGCATAATCACCTTATTTCCCCAGAACTTGAAAAAGAAGTATGCAAGATCATCCATGACAAGATTCAAGCTGATGTTTATGAACCTTCAAACTCTGCTTACCAATCCCATTGGTTTTATGTCCTCAAGAAGAGTGGTAAGCTCAGGATTGTGCATAGCCTAGAGCCACTAAACTATGTCACTATTTGCCATTCTGATATACCCCCATTCCCAGATCATATTGCCAAATCTTTTGCTGGGCAAATTTGTAGAGTGACACTAGACCTCTTTGTCAGCTATGATGAGCAATTAATTGACCCTGCTTCTTGTGACTTAATGACATTCCAGACCCCATTTGGCACTCTCTGTTTAGTGACCTTACTGATAGGTTGGACCAATTCAGTGCCAATCTTCCATAACAACATTGCCTTCATCCTGCAGCCCAAAATCTCCCATAATGTACTTAGTTTTATTGATGATGTTAGTGCTAAGGGTCCCAAAGATTGGAAGCTGGTTAATGGTATTTCCACTAAGTATCCTGCTAACCCAAATATTTGCTTAGCTTTCTGGGAGTTCTTTGAGCTTCTGAACCAAATCCTTCAGCAAATGAAGTACTATGGCAGTATGTTTTCTGGTCACAAGCTTGTTCTATGTGCTCCAACATTCAAGATCTTGGGACATATTTGCATGCCTAGCAGTTGAGTTCTGGCCTAGTGGTCGAGTTCTAGATAAAAGTTGCTTAGCCTTACTCAAGTGGTGGGGCCCTTGCCAGTTACTATCTGAAGTTAGAGCCTTTTTGGGTACAGTTGGTGTCCTTAGGATTTTCATTAAGAATTTTGCTCATTGCGCTAATGACTTAACAAAACTCACATAAGTGGGTGTTCCCTTTGAGTTTGGTCCTAACTAAGTCAATGCCCAGTAAGACCTCATTAACACTCTTAAAGATGCTAAGCTCCTAGTTCCCATTGATTATAAATCATCTGACCCTGTCATCTTAGTGGTGGATACATTATATATCGCTATAGGCTACTACCTCTGCCAGTGCCATAGCAACAACTATAAAGAACATTGCTACAATCACTTTGGGTCTATCATACTTAACAATAGGGAATCACAATTCAGTCAGCCCAAACTTGAGCTCTATGGCCTTTACCAGGCTCTGCAGGCCTTATGGATTGTATCTCATAGGGGTTAGAAACCTCATCATTGAAGTCGATGCTTGCTACATTAAGGGTATGCTTTAGAACTCTGATATTCAACCTTCCACTAGCATGAACTGCTGGATCATGGTGATTTTGATATTCTACTTTGAGCTGGTGCATGTTAAAGGTATCTTCCATAGCCCAAATGGACTTTTCTGATGACTACTACAGCCTAGCAACCCTCCTCTTGATAATAGCAACAACTCTATATATGAGAATTGGATTGACCAATTACATAGCTTCCTTCACTAAGTCCAGCTCCTCTTGCTCTTACTTCATCATGTCTCTTCAGTTTCACATTCCATGCCTCCAGTACTTGAATACCAGCCCTTAGTGACATTCATTAGCAACACTCCTGATACAGCACCCCCACAATTAGTGACTACCAACAATTTTCTTCTGCTCCAGAATGATGCTACTACTATATATAGTGACATACCATGTTCTGCTAAGGCTATTGCTAGTGACGTATATATTACTTTGGTCCAGAAGTGGCTTAGCAACTTAGTCAGGCCAGATGACTTTAGTGACAATGCTTATGCCAGGTTTATTTGCTATGCCACTATGTTCTTTACAGTGGATGGTAAGCTTTGGCAACAAAATAAGGATGGTGCCCACAAGTTGTTCATTCCTACTGACTGTTGCTTACAGATTCTGCAAGCAATGCACAATGACTTGGGCCATAGAGGACTTTTTGCTACTTACTCAGCCCTATTGGAATATTTTTGGTGGCCCCAAGTTAGCACCAATATAGTATGGTATATTTGTACATGCCATATCTGCCAGGTTTAGCAGACAACCAAAATACTCATCTCCCCAGTTGTCGCTACACCAGCGCTTCTGTTTAGCAAGATATATATTGACACCATATTCATGCCACCTTCTAATAGGTTCAAGTATATCATCCAAGAACATTGTTTGCTAA
This sequence comes from Termitomyces sp. DKA19, assembly GCA_018851325.1. NCBI lineage: Eukaryota > Fungi > Basidiomycota > Agaricomycetes > Agaricales > Lyophyllaceae > Termitomyces > Termitomyces sp. DKA19. Next base: position 5,941 of record JABCKS010000703.1, on the reverse strand, counting down.
CACATTATCCTGAGTTCTGTATGCTTGCTAGGGAGAATAGCAATGCCATTACCAAGTGGTTATATGAGGATATCATTTGTCACTGGGGAGCCCTTAGTGAAATTATTACCAACAATGGCACTCCCATTCTGAAGGCTGTGGCTTACTTAGTGAAGTACAACTTGCACCATATTAGGGTTTCTGGGTACAATAAGTGTACTAATGGCATAGTCAAGCAACCCCACTTTGACATTTGCTAGGCCCTCTTCAAGGCAGTAGACAGTAATCAATTCAGGTGGAGTACTGCATGCTATTCAGTCTTTTGGTCAGAACATATTACAGTCCACAAATGAATGGGTTATTCCCCTTATTATACAATTACTGGTACTCATCCCCTTCTTCTGGCCAACATTGTGGAAGCAACATATTTGCAACTACCCCTCAATTCCCTATTGTCATCCACCAATCTTATAGCCTGGTGAGCAATCAATTTACAACATTGCCAAGAAGATCTTGAGCAACTCTATGACACTGTTCTTAGCGTCTGCTGTTTAGCTGCTATTTGTTTTGAAGCAGAACATGCCGCTACCATTTGCAATTACAATTTTTGGACTGATGACCTTGTCCTGATGAGGAATACCAGAATCAAAGTATCCCATAACAAAAAGATGAGGCCTCATTACTTAGGCCCTCTGGTAGTAATATCTCATAATCAAGGAGGTGCTTACATCCTTTGTGAATTAGATGGTTCAGTTTTGCATCAACCAATAGCCACCTTTTGCTTGATTCCATATTTTGCTAGAGAACATCTATCAGTGCCTAGTGATGCTTTTGATATCAATACCTCCCACTTACAAGAACTCAAACAAACTGATCTAGTGGACAATAATGATATTAACACTGTTGCTAATGAAACCAATAACTAAATAACCATTTGCTAAGCCTTAGTGACCTTCATTTTTTCAATTCTACTTATACATTTGCTCTATAGTCAGAAAAACTGTTGCTTACAATACAAAAACATTAAGTTTTTCATTTTGTCTATTTTATATCATTTCTTGTTTGATTTACCTTACAGACTTTGACTTCTTGATATCTTTCATTATGATACTGTGCTTAGCAACTTTTTGCTGGTGATTAGCACACCTTTGGGGTTTTCACACCATGATGATTTACTGAGCATTTCCCCTTTCCATTGCTAATGCCAAATGGTGACCACTAGTATGTAACAATAAATCTGTCTTTTCTCTTGACCTTAGGCTTCACTCAGTTTTTACTTACCTTCTGTTATTGTTTCTTAACTTTTGCCTGACTTTACATTCACTATATTATATTTTTCAAAAGCCCTTTAAGGGGGCCAGTCTAGGCTATAGTACAAAAAGATATGAAACCCCTTAAAGGGGTTAGTCTGCAATACAACAAGACAAGAAAAATTTGAAGTGGCAGTCGCTAAGCATTAAGGTCAAAGTCATTGCTAGGCACATTCCTTAGCTCCTCTCTCTCTCCTTCCCCAATGCCATTCTCCTCCTGCCAAGCTAAGAAAGCTTGGCAGTCGCAACAATAGCTCTCAAGGGTGACTAGGGACTGCTTAGCAATGGTGTAGCAGGAGTGCACTTCCAGCAGGGTAACTCTAGCCTTGTCCAAAGACTGTTGGAAGTGTTGCTTCAGTCTGGCAGCTCTACTCTTGAAGCACTGTAGCAAAGAGGCAGGCATTAATGGTTCTGGTAGTGCCAGATCTCCATCCAGCCACCCCAACTCATCATCACCCACCTTCCTCATAGGGGTGGATATACGAAGCACCTAGCAATAGAGTTGTTAGCAAAATCATTAGCAATAAAAATAACTTACCAGCATTGGAATTGCTGCTACCTCATCTTTGTCCTCAGCCTCAGCCTCCTCCTCCTCAACTACCTCAACTCCACCCCATTCTTCATCATCTTCTTCAGCCACTTCCTCCTCAACCATTGTCATGCCAGTACTTTCTTCAGGCCCCTTGGCCACTTCTTCTGTCTTAGCCATAGGGGTAGCTACCTGCATGACTACATCTTCCTCTGATTTTGCCACACTAGCAGTAGTCTGTTATTACTTCAAATGGGACAAGGGTTCTTTGTTGCTACTATTGCTATCCTTGCTACTATTGCTATCCTTGCTCTTAACAACTCCCTGACTTTTCTGAGGTCACTTGCTCTTAGCAACCATCCATCTTTTTACTGTTGTCTCATTCTGCTTGATAGGCAGATGCAAGCTTGAATGCTTGATCTGGATTGGTTGCCCTACAGCTGCTAACTCTCTCTGACTCCTCACAAACTCCTTGGCTTGGCAAACAAGGGCAGCTCAAGTTGCTATTATAGTAATGAAACAACCTCTATGACTCCTCAACAATTGACCATAGTATGAACAACCTTTTCTTGAGCTATCACAACAATAGCAAGGTTGGGTGCTAGTAGAGTACCAGCAGCTTTTGGGATCATTTTTGGACCAGCAGTAATCACACTGCAAGATGTTAGCAATGTTCTAGCGAAAAACAAAAGAAGACTTACTGCTCCTTGTTCTGCTCAGAAGGCTTGGCACTCCACTAGTGACACTGTTACCTTTTCCTTTGCTTTTGCCAGGCTTACTCCTACTTCCATTCTGCTATCCAGTATAGTAGAAGCTTTTTGCCAATAAAGAAGTCCCACCAGCTCCTTGTCAGTAAAGAAGTCTTGCACAGGTTCCTATGGACAAGTTAGCAAGAGTCACTAAGCACTAGTGAATAAGTAAATACTTACCTTGAATTCCTCCTCATCCTCCTTCACTTTCCCTTTGCCTTTTTCCTTTGGAATCTTGTGCTGCTTTAGTGACATTATTGACTCCTTAGCAATGCTGCCAATGATACGTTTGGGAGTGGAGGGGCTGGCCACCCCAGAGTTGCTAAGACCTTTGCTATGGCTCACTCCTGTCATTATTGTCAACTTGTGGAGTGGATGCTGAAAGAAAAATTAGTCATTAGGAGACAAGTCCTTGAAAAGCTAAAAATACCTAAGCGATGCCACTAGCTCAGACAACACCACTATCACTTATTATCATACCTGCCTCCAAGTCTTCAAGGAGGTAGTTGAAGAAGGGTATAGGAGGAGCCTAGCAAAAGATGTTAGCAAAATTATCAATAACTGCTAAAACCAAAGGAAAGTAAAATTTTACTTATGAAATGCTTGTCAAACTTGCATATCTAAGTCTCCCCTTTGTACTTCTTGTATAGGGCCTGACACTCCTGATCCACCTCTGTCAACTCCAGCCAATTGAGTCTACTACCAATAGTCTCAAACTAACAAAGCCATATCTTGATAATAGTGGTAACTGCTTCACAAGGATTTGTCACTAATTGTTAGCAAGCAGCCACTAAGAGAGGTTGGGCCTTTCTCAGGAAAGCTTCAGCTATCATGCACTTGTCTATCGAATCAGTGATAAAAGAGGCCATGGCGATTGGTTGGAGATAAGATAGGGACAGTAAAGCAGAGAAAAAAGGGGGGGATTAGATTGAAGTCTAGCCAGGCACCAGTCTTTTATAGATATTTCCTTTTTTATGCATGGACCATTCAAGTGATCATGGGATTTGGTTGACTGAGAACAGTCAAGATTTTAGTATAGAAGAGGATGATAAGACCCATCTGTCACTGAGTACAGTTGCTGACATATCTGAATATCTTATCAACACAGTATGAGACCTGGAGATTAGCACAAGATTTGTATGAGACCTTAGCAGCCATGGGAATTTTGGAATCATAAGCAATTATCATGTGAAGCCTAGACTACATACCTAGAACAACCTTGCCAAAAGCTCTTTTAGCAACACTCATTAGCAATAACCCCTAGCAACATAGGCAGTTTGCTTTCAAAAGAAACATATCAGCATATGACTTCTTAGACCCTTCATTTTTATTGATTACTAACATACTTGAATGGCATCTACACTTCAGATACTGATGTTCAGTATGCTCTTGATTTTTCATTCTGACATGTAGTATGCACCTTTTGACATTGGATACTTACATTTGGTTACCATCTTGACACCCAGCATGTATTTTGGCAGATGCTATTACCTGTAGTAACTGTCTTTCTTTTTGGGCTACAATACTTACAAACAGTATAAATACCCCCTGTACATACCTAGAAAAACAACAAAGAACCAGCCAGAGCAACCTCAAGTACTTGCCTCTCAGTATCTCAGAACTTCCTCTCATTCATCCTTACTCTTGTTAATGGCTTAATAATAAGCCTTAGCAAACTTGTCATTGATTCAGCATGGTACCAAGTATGGGTGCCCTTTGTGTGTTTTGTGCCTTAGTGATGTTAGCAACTATGGCTAGCAACAAGTCTCATGTGTCCCTAATTTATTTTCCATTTGATTTGTATTCTCATCCCCTGTGTCCTTCTTATCACTAGGTTTTATCTTAGCAACACCTTCTTAGCAGTTATTTGCCTAGCGACATATTCTTAATTCCTTTCCCACTTAGCAACTACTGTTTACCTTACCAACATTGCCATCACCTACCACTTTACCTTCCATCCTGACTCCCTTTTGTACTTAGCAATTTTTGTTAATGTTAGTAATTCTTTTTACTTATACCCCCTTTTACTCCACCTTTTATAGCTCTCATTCTCTGGGATGATTACTGGCTTGCTCCCATCTATTTCCTACTGCCAGCTACCCTATCTGGTTGCCAGTACATTCTAGGTACTCCCTTCTGGTTTTCTGCATGGCAACTAGGTGGCATAGGAGCATATCACCACTCTTCAGATCCATCTTCAGGAATAATAGCAGCAACACCTTCATATTCATTGAGGTTATTATAGCATTGATGATCACCAAAATCAGCTCTAAGTTTGACAAAAAGTCTTTGTGGTTGACCTTCTGGAACTTCTGCCATAATCTGTCTAGCTTACTTGTATAAGTCAATAAAGGGATTGACTCTACTAAGCATGTCCTATAAAGAAGCCATTATTTGATGATCCAATCTAGGGTTTCCTTGCTGATAAAATGCCAGTTGCTAATTGTGATCATAGAAATAAAGTTGTGCATATACAGGATAATTTCCTTCAGGTGAAAGTAAGGCACCTGTCAAATGATGAAGTTCACCATTGATTCTAAAGCTGTATGGTCCAGGAGCATTTGTAATAGTATAATCAATTTTGACCCCCAAGGATGTGAATGCAAAGACTGCATTATATTGACAGATAAATGCTTTGAAAGCATTAGAAAGAGCATGATGACCATGAAGCAGATTAAGTAGTTCTGGTGGAGTATCTGCAAGTCTAGGCAATTTAACTTGGCCTTGTAAGTAGCACATGCCAAATTTTGGATTAAGTCTTATAGATTTGGTAAGCTTTTCAGCATCAAAGTGTAAAGCATGACAGTGTGAACATGTAATATTCATAAAACCAAGAGAATGTAATGTAGGCTCATCCATATAAGGATGTCTGCCTCTTGAAAGAAGATTTTGAGGTTGGACATAGCCAGGATATTGTACAATTTATGGAATAAGAGGATGAAGAGGAGGCTCCAGTTGTTCTGGTAGTGAAGTCTGTGGCCTAGGATCATTTCCAATGTTTATAGGGTTATTGACATATTTCAGGTCTTCTTCAGCATCCAAACCATTATAAAAAGGAGGCTCCAGTTGTTCTGGTAGTGGAGTCTGTGGCCTAGGATCATTTCCAATGTTTATAGGGTCATCAACATATTCCAGGTCTTCTTCAGCATCCAAATCATTATAAAGAAGATGTTCCAGTTGTCCTGCTAGTTTCTCATTATCCATAGGTTGGTCAAAGTATTTCAAAGGATTTTGCATCAGTTGGTCAAAGGCAGCATGAATATTCTCTAGGTCATCTTTTGGAGGTATATCATTTTGAAGACCCAAGTCATTAAAGTCCTCCTCCAGATCAGCTTCATGCTGCTGTTCCCAGCCTTGTAAGATCCTTTGTACTC
>JABCKS010000702.1:0-13351 GCA_018851325.1 Termitomyces sp. DKA19 | reverse complement strand
TCAATTACGAAGCCAACTTGAAGATCGTACTTTACACCGGGTCCAAAGTCACTAGCTTTCATGAAAATTCTCGATTGTCATAATAGTTACCGAGATACTTACCGAGCATGCATGCGGTCCCATCCCTGAGGGCCTACGATGCTTTCCAGCGCCCCGCTTCTTGGAAGCTCCTCACAATCAGAATTTTTGCGGAGAGGCTACTATGCGCCGTGAGGGCAATGACGAACCGTGTGTCAGAAAACTGAGCGGGGCCGACTCGGAGCTTCCCTAGTTCAAAAGTTTACTTGGCATAGTCTGGCAATTGCCAGCCACATGCCACGGCAATACCCGGAAGGGTCCCGCGGAAGTTGAGAACTTACCGGTAAATGGCGGGATCAAGTAAAGAACGGCGAAAAGCGAGATGACTTCGCGGAAACTGGCACTTTCCGTAAGTGGTGATGGACATGTCTCGGGGAATGCCCCGAAAAGTTTTTGGAGATGGCCGACAAGGCGGTTGCTTAGTCCACAATGATTCGTGTTTTTTTGGGGGGTCGAATAACAGGGGAGAAGATCCCATGCTAATTACAATGTGCCTACCTCTCATGGAACAAGGCTTTAACAACGAAACAATGTTTTTTTACATGATCAAAAACAAATGATATAGCAAGCCTGTTCCTTGATTACGAAAACAGGTTCCAGCAACAGCAGTGGAAATAGCACAATTCCTCAGCTTGACGAGGAAACTTGTTGGTGGCTGTTGAGTTGTCTTGCGGGACGGTTCATGTGATATGATGATATGTGACATAAACCTCTTCCGGGAAGTCATACCAGGGCTTCAGGTGGACAGGTCATCGGAGCTGACGGCCACTGGACGGACTGGAACCGCTGGGTCTAGCGGCATTGATTGAACAAGTAATGCATAAAGAGCTAATCACAGAAGGTCTATATCAATGTCAACAAAAATCACGATGTAACAATATTTCATAGGAGCGTAGGATTCTATGAATCATTGATGAAGCCAAGGAGGTTACCGGAGTTCAGCCACTGATCAAAATCTCGCTGAAAGTCAGTACCCTCGAGATAGTCATCGTCGAATTCAACAGACGGATAGGTCCCCCACGGACTTTGCACAGGAGTACTGAAGTACTTCCGCGGGATAGGTTGTTCGAGCACAACATGGAAACGACGGAAGTACTTAACATCATGATCGTCTGACTCATTTGACCCCTCTCGTTGTGAGTGACAGTCCCCTGCGAATGGTGCGGAGGAGTCAATGTCTTCTCCACTGTGAAACACGCGAAATATGGTAGCACACGAGGAGCTGGACGTCGTATAGAACAGAATGAGATGAGATACCGAACGTGCTTGCAGTTTGCTTTCCTTAACCAGGTGACTTCGTACTGTGGTGAAGCATCAGAACCTGCGGACTGATGAGAGCACGAAGGACAGCGCTGCCCCTCGGCCTTTGTATCTGACTTTCGGACAAGAATATTCATGGTGATTGTACGCCCAGGCTGTACATGCTCGCACCATAGTTGCTTGTCGTTCTGCTGCAACGTCTTGTTGCCCACCGTTAGTGCATATTGCCCACGCTCAACATAGTTACGGCCTTTGCGCTTTCTAAATATGAATTTGACTAGGTCCGCGAAGTCCTAAATTATCATAAAGATAATGGGGCGATATTCATAGGACTTATTAAGTTGAATTTACATCGGGCGTAGAGCAGAGATTTAACGGGAGGTCCACTGTGATATTCATTGCGTCGATCAGACGGACAGGTTCTGAGTATTCCCAGGCGTGCCCAAGCTGATGAGGATTGTACTCAGAGAGCACCTTTAGACTCAGATGCATCATCATTGCGAGCTAACAAATGGAGGTCAAGAAGATTTATGACGTTCTGGAAACGCTGTTCTCACTGTAAAATTGGCTCTCATGTCATCAAATTGTTTACGGTACTGTCCTATCATGTTGTGAATAGTAGTAGCTTTGAAGTAACGCGTCCATGATTGGCTGTTCCGGGCGAAATCAATGATGTGAGACAACAATGTAAGAAGCGAACTGCGGAAAATAATGATGGTTATTGGGATGCTCATTCCGCGTAAATACGTACTCAGCGAATGACTGGCATTGCATCACAAAGACATAAGGCGGGCGATAATCCTGGCAATAGGTTCGGAGCGTATCCTTAATTGTGGTGATGGTTTGGACGAGGTCCTGCGCAAGTTCCCGGAAATCATCTTGATTCCTGCGGACAGACTACAAAACGCTCATGTCAGATAATCATCGAAAAATCATTTGTCGGAAGGCCGCGCCAGAGCGAGATACCTCACCTGAATAGATTCCAATATCCGCAGGACAAGATTTGCTACAAAGCTAACGTACGGAAAAGCAGCCAAATAACTCGCATCGCGTACGGCTGTAGCGGCCGTGATTAAGCCATCAAGCCAAGCATCAGATTTCTGGTTCTCTATGGCAATCATCCTTCCCGGGAATCGCAAGATCGCCACCTTCGGCAATGGGGGAGGGGGTCTCGCAGTAGTTGGCATTTGGGGAATGGCGAAGGACTGGTCTCGCATTTCGGTGGACGTCTTGGGAAGTTATATGTCAAATTCAGTGATTTGGTCTGATTATTATCAAGATGCATTTACTGTTGTAATGGGCGGTCTACTTATTCCCAAGATGCTGTTGTAATGGGCGGCCAGGTACCTTACGAAAACTGCTGTGTTCGTCATGAGATTTTTGATAATTGAACCGAACCAGTGGTTTAAGCTATGTTCTCCACGACATCGTGGGACATTGTACCTGTATTAATAGAAATACTTCTGTGCGCTTTCGACAATAAGAGATATGACCTTGGTAGATAGATGGTTTACTTGCGGTCTGTGCCCAGGTACCATGACTCTACAGAGGGTCATTGTGGTATTGATATATATCACAAAGCCATACTGAGGCTTCAGAGAAACACCATTGCATTAGTCAACAGCGACATCCATTCCTGTCATTGCATTGGTTTCCGTTTCATCGTCCTCATCACCCTCCTCCGCCACCGTCTCCTTGAAGCTCCGTTCCAAAGCTTGAAGGTAATAACTCGTCTTCCACATGTCGCCAATCTTAAAGTTTGCGTGGTCAAAAGCTAGAGCCATGATAGGACGGAAGCCTTCATTCTTCGGACGCTGGAGGGCAGATGGTGGCATTTTAGGATATCGAGCAGAGAAGTGTGTGAGGAGGATGTGTTCTGCTCGCATCCGCCTGCCGACATCGAGAGCCTGGCCGAATGTACTGTGCGCCTTTTGCGCCGCCAATGGCTCCTGGCCGTCAGCCATAGTGGCCTCGTGGATCAGGAGTGTCGCCTCTTTGCCCGCATAAATTAATGAGTTTGTCGGTTCAGTGTCGCCAGAGAAGCTGAGGGTAAAATAAGAGGTGTGAAAAGTCATGAGCCATAGAACGTACACGATAGTCCATCCATCGGTATGCTTAATGACTACACCGTAGCAACGCGTCTTATGACGAACGTCAACCGTGCTAAATCTCTCGAGCCCAAGAACCTTACGTAGAGCAGCTGCATTCTTGAGTGACCTGTTGCGAGATGTGTAAATCAAACTGATTATTAAGAGTGCATCATGGCCTACAGATTGACATCGGTCCAGGGCTCGATACCACCGACCTGCCACATCCCGTAGGTCTGATATACCCCCGGATTCTTCCAGTGGATGGATTCGCTCATGATGGGAATGACCCCATTACCTGACGGGTCGTCAAGACCTAGATCTTGGATCTCCGAGAGCTCACGAATGTATAAATGTACTGAACGGATTGCTACGAGGTAAAGTGGCGATGATGGGGGAGGATGAAGCTAAAGTCATGACATGGAGTCGTCATTTTAGCGTTTGAACGGAGAAAAGGAAGAATTGCCTACCTGCCGCCGCTTCGCGAGGAGTTGCGTCAGACCCATATGATGATCCCCGTGTATATGGCTGATATAGATGCACTTAAGATCGCGCAAGATGTCCCACACGTTGTTTTCAATTCCGTCATCGATACCGAACTGGCGTACGAGCTGTCCCCATGTGCCCTCACCTGCATCTAAAAGAATGTTGCCCCAATCCGGTATCTGAACGAGGGTGGAGGATACTGGAAAATAGGCTCAACTCTGACAAGTCAAGAAGGAAAGGTTCAACAAACCATTTCGATACTTGGTTGGAATGGCACTGCCGGTACCCAGAGGTATAATCTTGATATGAGATCCTGTTGGGACATGCAACTTTTCACTGGAAATATGTTCTTCGACATTCTTTTTGGCCTCTGAGAACAGCTTCAACGTCTCTTGCGAGAGAACAATAGGCTTGTCAGAAGTTACACTTTTGTGGAAGGAATCATTAAGTTCTCGAATAGTCGGCGGGTTTGAACTACGCATATTGAGCTCTAAGCCGGTACTTAAAATAACCGAGTTTGAGGGGATGTTAGGGATTACTGATATTATGGAGATATTTTTGAGATCAAAACATGGAAGAGACCAGGACGTACATGTAAGGTCACGTTTTGGTGAGAGCGAATAATGCGGTATTGGGAATAACTCAGAGTCTAATTGATTCATGCGAAGTTGACTGAATGCTGAGCTAGTGAAGGTTATGGGGTCAGGCGAGTGTTCACGCGAGGAAATTAAGTGCTAATGATTGGTGTCAGACAATTGATGAAAAGGAAAAGAGTGTCTACTCTTACATGCGTATTGGATGAGAAACCATTCATAAATTCGATATATCTTGGATCTTCCAGAACATTTTTGCCTAAGAGATGGAAAACGGAGCGAACAGCATGATCTTTGAAGTCTTCAGGACGGTGAGATCGAAATTTAGCATAAAACGGGTCTTCAAATGCGGCAGTTAAGGCCGGAAGGTGCTTTATGGTTGGGATATCAAGAATAATGATTACCTATATGGAAGATCAGCCAGAGACTACGAAAGAACAGAAGCAGGTGCCCCACCCCTGGCGATTCGCTTTCGCCAATACAGTCTTCAGGTCGCACGATCCTTTCGATCATCTCACCATCAACCACAACTTTGACGGTTACCGAGTTCCCTTTCGTCAGTTGCGCACGAAGAGGGCCAGAAGGGACGCCCAGCTCTTCTGCTGCTTTTGCATTGAATTTTCCCCGGATGCGTGGTCCGACAACGACGTAGGCCAGTGTAGGCGATGGAGTGTGCCGAACGAATTTCGGCAGTTGGGTGTGGAATCCGGGTGGTAGACGGGGTCGACCACGCCTAAATGTTTCGATCTTGTACTATATCAGTTGCAATTATCGGCAGTCACGGATGGAGCTCACGTTCTCAGAAACTTCGGCGCTTTTGGGCGACACGGAACCTTCAGTTGATGAAGCTGAGAGGTTATATCGTGATCTGCCCTCGGGCTGATTCTTTGAGCTGAACTCACCATTCACCTGGGGTTTCTTTCTCGGCCTTGGGATTAGGGGATCATCGCGGTCACGAGGTACTCTTTCTGGCTTGATATTGGTACCAGGAAACATGAGTTTGATCATCTGCCTTCTCCACTCGTCTGCTGCATCGCCCTTCAGATGCACAGGAAGGTTTGGAGAGTGCTCAGAGGACGAAGACAAAATGCCATCCAACACTTGCCGCTTTCCAGGAAAATTCGGCGATGTTTCGCGTTTACGTTTCTGACCGGCTTCAATTGTGTCCTCAGATGATTCATGCGAATATATGGTCGCTTCCTGAGGTTCAGACAGAGGCAAGATAGGTATAGCATAGACGGTAATGTTTTCATCTTGAAGAGCGGTTCGACAGACGCAGACGGAGTACAAGGAGATTCAATAGGGCTGATATTGAGTGAATCTCTGGAAACGACGTTAAAAATGAATTGATAACTAGTAGAGTTACTCATGACAACTTACCTATAAGTATACATGCGCATGGAGGACATAAGCTGCAGTAGACCTGGCGGCCCAACGATGTCTAGACGAGGAATCGTGGCATCGGCGAAAGTCATAAGCAAGCCTGTCAAAGTTATCAGAAAGGTTACTTCGACGCATTCAAATAATCCCAATCACTTACCCGGCAATCCACTGGATCGTTTCGTCGCTATGTCGGTGAAGAACAATCCCCTTGTCCTCTTCCAATTCGAGTCACTTTGTAGGAATGCGCGGTTGGTATTCTCGCCAATATTAAAGATGTACTTCGCCCTATCAAATGTGACGATAATAGTAGGCTCAGTGTCAGACGACAGGGGCGTAAGGACGGAGGTGAACCAAATCATGGCTTTTGCCTCTGCTTCAGTGCGATAGAACCTCTGGAGAAGCCACGGCCGACAGAGAGTTCGACTCCTGGAGATGTTCGCAAGAAAGCCCAGCTTGCGATGACAGAAACGAAGCCCAATTCAAAGCCGGCAGCGACTCTGACGACTCCTTCAGGTGCAGAGAAATATGTGCTTAAATAACCCGATCAATCGATCAATCCTGTTTTTGGCCAGAGGACAAAATAGCCACGTGCAATCGTCATTTACGATGACAGCATTTGTCATACTTCAGAGTTAGACCTCCTTCAACATTCATTTATCTCAACATCGCCTACCTCCCCTATACCGCCGGTTTAGGGAGGAGCCATGTCTTTTATCCTTAAGAATATATGCTTAATCTCGTTACTTGCTGTCGTCATCGTTGTCCAACCTGTCTTCGCGCATGAACACCATGATGAACTGACAGAGGAAGAGGCCAATGCACCCACGGATGCTATGTTATGGATTCATATTCTTTTGCAGACTGCGGTTTGGGGTATTCTGTTTCCAGTTGGAATGGTTCTTGGGATCACTCGAAGTCGCTGGCACGTCCCTCTCCAAGTGTGTTTTTGCTTCTGACAATTTGTTACCTGCCTGATCTTTTTCCAATAGAGCACAGGTTTTCTCTTCGCCGTCGGTGGATACCTTCTGGGCCATGCACACAAAGGGCGACAGTTCTTGCCTTCTGCTCATGGAAAATTTGCGTCGATGCTGTTCGTTCCCATTGTTGCACAACTTCTGTTAGGAATATACCTCAAGCTTCATATCCACGAAAAAACTTTAAGACCATGGGCCATCCGAGCTCACGGCATCTTGGGAAAAGTCTGGCCCGTTCTTGGCTGGGTACAAATGCTCTTCGGCGCCTTGACCTATCGCAGCTACTGTCGTGGAGACAATCTTGGTGTGTCTGTTCTTCTGATGTAGTCCTGCCAAGAGGTCTCATGCGCAATAAGGACAATGTCTCGCTCATTACATCATGGGAAGTGGATTTATTGCGTACGCGACGATTATGGCCATCATCTTACTTGTTGGAGAGAGTTGGGTGCGGCGTAGTGGACGTAGCCCCGAATGGTGGGATTCCTGGTGCGTTGGTCCATCTTCAATCCCATGTCCTCAAAGTAAGTCTGTCATGGGTCAGGGTCATCATGCTTTGGGTAAGTCTTGAACACACGGTAGACGTCCTATTCATAGAGAATGGGCATTGACCAGGGTATCGGTGAGTCCCTCAGAATTTTCTTCGTAGTTTCACATAGTGACATTATTGACTTTTCAAGTCAATACATTCACGGAGCATCGCGGATCCATCTGGTCTGTGAAAGATATGCAGCACACGTGAGCGCGCTTCTGTGTCGAGAGTGGACCAACTGACTTTTTGACTGATAAAAAGAATACTTGGTGTTCTTTGTAAGTGCGTTCTTTGTCATTTGCAATTTCTCTTATGCTCAGTCACTTGACAGGGTGGGCAGGAGGGCTTCTTGGGATTTTCCTCTCGCGCAACAATCAGCGCAATGTCATCCCCGGGATAATGTAAGAATAGTTAATCATCGTCTTGATTTCGCTTATTGCTTGACCACATTGAGCGCAATAGAATCATTCTTACTGGATGGGCGATGTCTGAACATGCTCAAGCATTACTGCTCTCGACCAAGGTCAAGCTCTCTTGTTAGGTCATTCTCTTGCTCATACAATTCTCCAGGTACACGCAACTTTTGGATATACTCTTATGTTGGCAGGCTTCACGCGTATCATTGAGATATGTTTCTTCGTGCCTAAATACTCGTCTGAAGAAGATGACAGCACAAGCGATCATACGCTTGCCGAGCGCACTCCAGGGTTTCCTTCAACGATTGATGTATCGTCATCTGAGTCTGCGAAGGCGGTGGCCTCGAGGTCTTTCCGTCACCTCCCTCCCTTCGTATGTCGCCTCCAATTGGAACGAGTGTGCTGCTTACCAGAGATATCTCTCTAGCTTCTCGTTGCCGCTGGGTGAGCAAGATTCTTAATAACATGTGTTCTCACTGACGTCAAGTCGAGACTCCTGTTCATGTCGGCAACAGATGAAGAGTTAGCTTTTGTTCACGACAATCAAATGGACCACGTGACCTATATCCTCATAATCTTCAGGTGCTTATCGTTTCCATCTTCACAAGTTTACACAACTAATACCAGCTACATTGCAGCATCGCATTCTTCATGTATACCTTCATCGTTTTCCTCCTTCATTTATATTCCACGACAGGATGTAACGCGTCTAATAATGACTCTTCGACTGGAGGAGGTATTGAGCTGACATCAACCAACATACGAGCGAAGTGGTACGCTCGCGTGCCGAATCCGGAACGTGAACCGGAGTCGTCACAGAGGCTACATGTGATTGGTGATGAGGAGGACTAACTATCTATTATCTTGCCATATTTCCTATGAGGGCTGGTGTGCCGTCAAAGTGGTACGCTCGCGTGCCGAATCCGGAACGTGAACCGGAGTCGTCACAAAGGCTACATGTGATTGGTGATGAGGAGGACTTAACTATCTATTATCTTGCCGTATTTCCTATGAGGGCTGGTGTGCCGTCAGATACTGTGTTATATTTCGGCCGTAGAATAATTCGAAAAGGTCGTCTTCATGTTCATTTCCGGCTGCCGTCGAGCGATCTTTGCGCGTGATCGTTGTCTAGCACGCGTCATATCCTGCGCCTTCTTCATAAGCTTAAGAATACAGCCTTCTTCTTCCAACGTAAACACTAAGTGGACATGACTGCTACCATTGGTAAATCCGCTCTCCTTATCGGCGGAACAGGTCAAACAGGCCAAAAGATTCTTCTTGACTTGCTCCAATCTCCTGACTTTACCAAGGTCGGTGAATATGGGCGTCGTGTAACGGACAAGAGCGCTCTTCCTGCCTCAGGTGTAGAAAAACTTGTTCAACGGACAATTGACTTTGAAAACCTCAAGGAGGCGGGGTTGAAAGAGCAAAAGTGGGATGTTGTGTTCATCGCGTGCGTCTTTTGAAGGCGGAGGTTTAAGCTAGGGGTCTATGGGGGTTACTAACGTTTATATGCATCCAGACTTGGAACAACGAGGAAGGTAGCTGGGAGTGCTGCCGCGTTTGAGAGAATCGACAGAGAGTGAGTCCACGTTTTTTTTTTCGTCATACTTATGTATTTCTGACCCTAGTGCTTCTCAGGTATGTGGTCAGTGCTGCTCGTGAGGCCAAATCCGGTGCTCCAGAACAACGACTCGTCTATGTCTCTGTATGTTTCTGTCCACCTCGACTCTGTGTTCATTCTCAATCATCGTTGAATTGTTGACGGATATAGTCTATTGGTGCAAACGCATCATCAAGGTTTCTTTACACTAGGTGATCTCTAATCAATCATTAGGATGAATTCCTAGTGGACTCATGCGTTTCCCATATTTAGGAGTAAGGGCTTGACGGAGAATGCACTTGCAAGGTTGGGTTACAGCGATACGATTATATTTCGACCTGCGTTCTTAGTGGGTACAAACCGGGACTCCATGCGGCTTGGAGAATCCATCGCAACGTGAGTCTTGCACGACCGCTTAACCCACGGTCCGTGGTTGTATCGTTCATTCATTTGTAACAGCCCCTTTCTTTCGCTCGTTTCTTACTTTTCTAACAATGCTCGAATCCATGTGCGTGGTCCTGCCAGCCACTGTTGTTGTGTTCCTGCTTGCATTTTTTGCTGACCGTTCTTCGGGTATTATAGATCTCCACGCTGTCCAAGAGCATTGTCGCAGCAGGAAAGCTTGGATCTACTGCGTTGCCAGCCTCAGCAATGGCCAGCCGGGTAGAAAAGGAAGGTGCATCCTTCACCCTCATCAATAACGAAGGAGCTCTTGCTCTTGCTTCTGAGGCAAAATAAAAAGCTGAGTAGATGGAATTTAGTTCTGTATTTAGATACATTTGTTCAATGCTCTTGCAAGAATGTATTCAGAGCTATAAATTGAGTCCAAAGAATGAAGACATTCAGTATTTATGCTTTACCCCACACTGAACAATGCTCTTTATCTGATATTGGTGGATTTTCCTTCCTAACTGTGCATGGTTACTGCTCACAAAACACAACAAATCTCTGACATAAATGGTTGTTTCCTCATGTCAACTGCATAGGATACAAATCAAAACTCCATTGGAGCATCAGCCATCACAAGCTATGGTCTGTGCCTTCAGCATTGGTCTGTAGTTTTTTGCCAAGGCCCAGACCTAAAATTGCTGTACTCAGTTAGGTTTTTGACATCCAACTCAATACTTAATCTCAGTCCCAACTTTGCTGTGCTCAGTTAAGGCTTTGATTTTAAAACTCAATACTTGGTCTCAGCTTCAGCTTCACTATGCTTAGTTAGGGCCTTGATTTGTCTAAAATGACACTGGGGGTGTCAGGCTGTCAGGGGGCAACAAGTTGGCCTGTTGATATGCTTATTCACAAAAACTCCAGTAGGTGGGGGCTCTATTAGCTACCTAGTATTGTAAAGACCATCATAGACATTACCTGAAGTTTATAATAAGAATTAAAAAAAAGGGCCTTGATTTTGAAAACTCAATGTTTAATCCTAGCTCCAACTTCATTATACTCAGTTAAAGCCTTGAGTTTTTAACTCAATGCTTGACTCAAGGCTTTGTCCCAGCTCTAATCTTGCTATACTTAGTTAGGGCCTTGAGTTTTTAGCCTCAATGCTTAGTCCTGGCCCTAAACTTGCTGTGCTCCATTTGTGTAATGGAGTGTTGGCCTTACTACCTATTATCTCAATTATCTGCTTTATATTATAATTATATAGCATTTGGCAGCATCACCTGATACTGCTTTAATCTTGTATCTACTTTATTATATAAGGAGTGCCTTACTTCATGTTGAGCAGAGCTAGCTTTGGAGGAGCAAAGTGACAAAGAGGAATAGTGTCAGGGGATTTGTCCAACTCAGATCTTATTCTTGTTTCCTTAATTCTGAGCTGTCCTTATATTCCTACCCTTCTATTGCTTGGTGACAAGTACTTTTGAACCAGAGATATCCAACAGTATTACTTTGGAGTGGCTAGGCCTCAGGAGGCTGAAGATCAAGGCCAATGAAGATGTACTTCCACTTTTGGGATCAGACTCCAGACTTAGTATTAGATGGTGTTTTTATGAGAAGCTCTAGATTCAATTTTCTGAACACTAGCACTGAAAATCCTCAGACTTGTTCTCTCTAGATTTCTCTCCACCAGGTGAGTAGTTAGACTTCTAGAACTTTTTATAGATATTGAATGTACTTTGAATCTCCTGCTACCAGTTGTATGACTAAGCTACAGCCTCTGGATGTCACTTTTACAGCAGAACAAGTCTCTTATTTTTGGTCTGGAAGCTTCTTTTAGCTGCTAGGGTTACTTCTGCTCCTAGAAGTTCCTTTTCCACCATTGTGTCCTAGCCTAATGCCTCTATGACTACTTCAACACTGCCAGTAGACTCTCTAGATGCTTCTAGCCCTCAAAATCATGCCTAGCACTATTTGTTAGCTCTGAAAACTCAGGTGCAGTCTATCTAAGCTTCTCTTACCCTTTATATTAATATTAATAAACTTGCCATTTTATACCAATCTATGGAAATCATTGCCTATTCTCTTCAGACCCTCTTAGAACACCTCCCTCTTCCTTCTCCAACCCCTCAGGCAGTCCCTACACACTCTATAACATTGCCACTAGCTTGTTTCAACACTACAACAATAGCACACTCCAAAATACCTTGCCCTGCACTTTCTGATGTTTATGATTGAAACTGAAAGACTAAAGGGCAATTCCTTCAGTCCTGTATTATCAATATTCAGCTGAGCAGTGAAGTATTTGCCTCCAATGCTTTAAAGATTGGATGGGTCCTTTTTTACATGGAGCTAGATCATACTTTGATGTATGCACTGTAAGTTTTTCATAGGAATGGAGGAATAGGGAGTTTTGCAAGTTGGAATGAATTTAAATGTAATTTTTGAGCTGAGATTTTACCTCTTGACTCTGCCAAGACAGCTGCACTTTTTCTTTGCAATCATGACCAGTATGGTCAAGAGAAGAGGTCCATGAATAAGTACATCAATTTATTTTAAGTCCTGGTTGAGTAGACCAGTTTTCCTAATAGTCTGCAACTTTCTTTTACTTTTAGAAAAAAACTCCACCCCTCTCTCATAGACCAAATGGACAGCATGTCAGAAGGACAACCTGATAATGAATGTATCAAGATGTAGTACAAGGTGGCTTGAGAGCAGTAGCAGCTGATGGAACTGAAGCAAGTATTCTATTGCACTCAGCCCTCTTCCATTTGCTCCTATCTTGGTTCTGCTATCAGAGCAAGATTCCTACATCAAGCTCTCCTTTTCCCTGTTCCATTGGCTTGCCCCAATCCCACACACTCTCCTGCTTCTCCACCTCTTTGTTTCTTGCCTGCAGGTATTTCTATAGATGTTAATGCTTCTCACTAGCATTTGTTTACCCTCTTGCTCTATCAACAATATAGAAAGGCAGGCCACTTTGCTTGCTACTACCTCTAAGGGATGGAAGTCTGCTACCTTTCCCTAGCTGAGCAGGAGTAATTATTAGTCCAACTCCTTACTACTCAAGATGCCTCTGGAGCCTCTTTTCTAGATGCTCCTGCAGTAGAACTTTTTAGCAAAAAAGATGGAGAAGCTAGTGCCCATCTTTCTGAGTCAAAGGAGGATTTTTAGAAAAGCAATAGATGACATTGCTTAGTACTAATTGTTTTTCCATCTTATCCATAGAATCTAATACAAACTCTGTTGTACCTGATTCTGTAACTAAAACTATAAGCACCTTCCTTAATATATAACACTCCCTAGTCAAAACCTTAACTGAGGAAGCTTCCTTTCAACTATGCCAGAAATTCTCTGCTTAGAAATGTTGCCTCTTTTATCATTATGTTGTTACCTCCACCCTTTCTATCAACTCTTTAAGACTGAAGGTAAAGATAGAGATAACAGACACTTAGCAGACCTTTAACATGGTTGCTCTACTTGATAGTGGAGCCACTGGCCTTTTTCTAGACATAGAATATATGAAACAACACTGCCTCACCACTCAACCTCTCATAT
>JABCKS010000701.1:0-10831 GCA_018851325.1 Termitomyces sp. DKA19 | reverse complement strand
GAGCTCTCGCTCTTTGGATTAGCAATTCTCAGAAGTTTTTGGGGTGGTGAATAGTTATTAAATCCTTGATCATGTGGACCTGCTGTGGCACCCGTGTCGGACGAGCGGCTTCTGGAAGTATGCGCCGTGACATGATCTCATGTCATGACTGTCATATGGAGCTGTCCACTGATGAATCATAAGAAAAAATTTAGACTGTCAGCCGTCATGGGGCAGGATCGAAGGTAAAGTACATTGCAGGAGGTATGTTATAGTAAGTATACAGGGTTGTACATGTGTGATACAAGATACAAGACTACGACATACGTGAAGGCCATTCCCCAAATCGCCCGCCGAGCTCGGCCATCAAAAATCAGAAGTTCTTGTGTATTGAGCAACACCACCACTCAACACACCCACTATTGTCGAGATGTCGAACTTCACCCGTGAGATTTAAAGGTAAGGTACCTTTTCATATTGAGATCGGTGGAATCGGAGCCGACAGAGGTTTGACATGGAATGCGGGGCGCAATGCTGTGGAGACCTTGGAGTCGGCG
Organism: Termitomyces sp. DKA19; assembly: GCA_018851325.1. Taxonomy (NCBI): domain Eukaryota; kingdom Fungi; phylum Basidiomycota; class Agaricomycetes; order Agaricales; family Lyophyllaceae; genus Termitomyces; species Termitomyces sp. DKA19. The sequence continues at coordinate 10,295 of JABCKS010000701.1, read as the reverse complement.
AACGATCGGCCGTAGGGTGCCGAGGGACTGTATGTGTGGATACCCAGTGGCGGAGGTGACGAGGAGAAAGAGTTCCCGGCCTGACCAGAGCGCACGTGTGATTGAGAATATCTGCTTGACGGAGGGCGTGCATCATAAGTATCTTTGTCGTGGAAGCTATTCGCTCTCTCCCAGGGCTGTTTAGATGTCATGTAGACGGGCGATACGTCGTCTGGCGACGAGTCGAGTTCGTCTTCCTCGTCATCAGATACATCTGAATCATGTTCCATCGATTGGCTAGTCATGGAAGCATGGCGCGTTTCGCGGCGGGTATCTCCGGTAACGAAAACGAGGTCGGGGGGTGAACCTCGCTTTCGGCGACGACGGTTGTCAACAGCTTGTGGTCTAGACACCGCTGGGGCAGTGTGATTTCGATAATGCCGACGCATATTTGAGTTCACGTTGAACTCACGCGCACAGTTCGGCCAGGGACACCGAAAGGCTAAGTCGCCGCGTCAATGTAAACCTAACAAGGGTCAGGTACAACTTACGAGTGGCACCGGTATGTGTGTTAACGTGGATGCGAAGGCTGCTGGGCCTGTTAAAGCGTTTGAAGCATGTGGAGCAAACATGTTTCTTTCCGTTGTGGGAACTAGAGAGATCGCCATCGCTAACAGTGTCAGGGTCGTCCGGTGAGGGACCGCGGGCAGACCGAGAATTCACAGGCGAGTCTGCAGTAAAGGAAATGATGCCAGCGGAGTAGCTGCTGTAAGGCAGGGTCACATCCGTCGTGTATTCAGGTTTACGCTCAGATGTGATGAAACTGCTGCGGGGAGGGCGAGCTTGGCCGATGCCTCGCATCATAACAGCTTCTTGGTCCGAAACAGGGACTCTAAAGACAGATCCGCCAGGCATCTCGCCACGAGGCGGGTGAGGGATGTTAGTAGAAGTCCCTCCTCGGTTTAAAAAGGTCGCACTCGAAGCAATGTGCTCGAGCGAAGAACTGGAAGGATTGGACCGCAGGATATCAAAAGAGACCGGCGATTGCGGGTGAGGGCCACTATCACATTGCTTATGTTGCGAGGAAGGAGAGGCACGGACATCATTCGAAACAAAACTAGGAGATGCGGGTAGTACGGCGCGTGATGAGTATCCGGTGGCTGCAGTGTGATGCCGCATCGTGAGCAGCACCGGGGGCGCGCGGGAAGCGACTTGAGAAGATGACTTGCCGTCGTAAATATGAAAAAAAGGACTACAAGGAAGAGCGACCTACCGAGTGTCGGCGATGGGCACCCGACGACGGGGTGTGGCGAGTTTCCTTTAAGAGATGTTCTGCAAGTGATGAGTACGACACGAGAATGAATGGAGCCGACATACCGGGAAACATCTCGTGGATGCTGGGAAGAGCAACATTGGACTGGTGTTGCATCGGGGGAGCAAGTCGGGCGTGGATGAGGGATGTCTGGCAGGCTGATTATATAGAAGCTGGGATAGAATGGACTGCAAGGACACGAAGGATCAGCGTGGAGAATGAAGGCAGCTGGAGTGTGTCCGAGGCTTTAGCGCCGGGAAAGGGGGAATGGGACGAGTCAAAAGAGAGAGCAGACGGACTGCCTTCTTGAACGCTCTGGGGCGGCCAAAAGGAGAATTCCGGGCGAGCCTATGGTGAATCGAAGTGAGTGATTTGATGCGGCAACGAAGAATATCGGCAAGCCCGATACCGAATGAGGCATAAATGGAGGGATTGGCGCTGAATCCGATCCCCGCTGTCCTGACTGATTTGGCAACGTGTCGATTTGCCGCTCATTAAGCACAAGCGATAAGTAAAGCCTGGCGCTTGGCTGCCCCAGTCCTGCCTCATTACATACTCCTCCACACGCAAATCCGAGGACTCCCGCAAAGCTAGATCCAACATCGCTTGTAGCTCTGCACATTGCCGTCAGCACCACTGCAGGCCACCCCTCCGGCGCCCTCAAACCCGAACAGATGATGCGAAGCTCCCCCCACAGAAGTCGTCCCGGAAAACAAAACAAACGATCTCGTCGTGGGAAAAAGGCACCGTATGGGACAAATACGACGATCTCAAAATTGTGATTGTCACTCCGCGAAGCCCATGACACACGGACATGGAAACTCGACTGGCAAGGGATCTGCGCACCCATCAGTCCATCTTTGCCTTTTACGCAAATCTTCCCCAATCGAGGCTAGCCGTTTCCCATCGCGCCATGGCCATTCTAGAAGAAACTCTCTCCATGCGGATCGGTCTCAGCCCGAACCTCGACGGTCTTGCACACAGCCGTCGTCGTGGATCTGCCTCCTCCTCGTTTCACCACATGGTCCTCTTTCGTCGACTCTGACTACATATGACTCTGCGAACCCAAAGCTTGAGCCAATATCGGTTTCTTAGATGTTTCCCGCACACTTCTAATTACCAAACTGCCGATCACGTCGCCGGTCAAGTGTCAACCGGCGTTCTAACTTGCAAGCTTGGGGCGGCACTTTCGGCAGACGAAGATCTGCAAAACGGGTACACAGCAGCCATGCAATCGGCAAGAACAACAGAATACGGGAGTTCAATTCCCGTTTTCCCGGATAGTGCTTCCTCGGATGAGTCGCAGTGCAACAACCCTGGCATGCTGATGCCGGAGTCACCAAGAAGAGGAAGCATCGGTGGCAAGTCCCTGGACTACGCGGAGGTGGCCTAGACCCTGCTTTGCCTTGTTCTTTAAACCCTATATGTGGCGCGTGCTAACTCTGAAGAACAAAAGCATCACCAAAAGCGATGGATCCATCGTGCGGTTCCTAAGCGATCTGCCTCTAGACCCATAACGTTTTTGCCTCCAAGTGCCGTTCCGATACTGAAAGCTTTTGTCCTCGTGTGCTTACACGCTCACACCTGACCCACTTGTATCCACACATCGTGTTCCCACTTACACCATAAAGGCTTCCTGATAGTGAGCATGTTGCTTGCCGCATCATCACTCAAATCTTGTCTTCCAATCTGTGAATCCATGGTATCGCGACTGCAAATTGCCACAACAGAGACGTAAACCAGTCTCATCTCTTCTTCAAGTCCGCAAATGTCAACAGTCTCCGTAGCACCGAGCATCGCGAATGCGCCGATGAATTCCACGCCCGTATAGATGTACAACAAACTTCATCCTCGCATCCGTAAACGAAGCAGGAAGTTACCGAGTGATACCCCCGACGTCGGCGGCAGCTTCAGAAACTCAGCGGACCCAACTTTGGGTAGAACAAGGGGTTTTCAGCGCGCCCGTGTTACCCAGAACATCGTCATGCGGTGAAGAGCAATCGTTAGAAGAATCGCCCATTGAAAAATCTCCAAGAAGTAATGAGCTCACTGCAAGCCCAGAGAAATTGTGGATTTATTTGGTACTTTTGACTGGCCTGCGAAACATCCGGGAGGGCCTAATTTGCCGGTGATGATCAGAATGCGGAGAGTAAAGTATTCACCAGTAGATCCGTGGTAGTCGTGTCGAGTATAGGTTAAATGCATGCATCCTTTAGTCTACATCTATAATTTGGAAGCCTGTGTATTGTGTATTGGTGCAAGTATCCGATGGATTTTCATGGAGTGTTATGTCCGTCTCTCACCGTCAGAAGGTTGAACGTCACATATGCACAGTGGAGTTACTGACAGCCGAACGAAGAGAACATGCCGTTAGACCTGTGTACCGTGGTCAAGATGGAGAAATGCTTCTTTCATTTGGAGATGTCCAATGCCGGGAATAGTGAGGTGGACTAGAAACGGTATTCGTAAGTTGATGACCATCGAAGCAGAATAAATGTCGCAGACATTACCTTGCTCGTATGAGTTATAGTCTAAGTGAAACTCGATATCTTGAGAAAGGGAGAGCTGATCAGTGTCATATCGTTAGCCTCAAGGCAACCAGTGCCTATATTTTCTATGAACAGTGCGCTGTAAGAGCTGTAATGTATCAGAACGTCAAAAAATTGCATATAAACGATAAACCTGTGGTAGACCAATTGTCTCAGTTATGATTATTGCGTGTTTCGGCAGGTAGCGTCGGCGCCATATATCGTCCTTTCCATTATAGAATACTCTTTATATAGTGTTACTCGGTTATAGATAGATGCCTTCTAGTAAGAGGAACGTAGGTTTGTCGGTTCAGGTGTTTGATTCAGGTAGTAGAGTTGACGTAGGACTCGTTCGGCATCTAAAGCCACAGGTAACAAAGAGGGATTTAGCAACCCCTTCAAGAAAAGTTTTGGAGTTAAACGTTAAATCATGCCCGTATTTCTTTCTGATTTGACCTCGGAGTCCAGACGCTGGGTGGAGAGTTCAAGTAGGCATTGATGTGTGGCTGTGCAGCCAACCTGTGGGGCCAAAGCCGGCCTTTACGATAGCTGTCCAGAGATGCATAATCATACTATTTCCAGTCCTACCCCGGAGAACCCATACATAATTGGTGAGTACTAAAGCTTCCAATGCTCGTCTCCTCCAGAGCCTTTCAAGGTGAATCAAGATCTTAAGGCTTCCTGATATCTATATCTCATTCACTCGACGGTTTCATAAACACAGATTCTTGGTAGAAATTTATATCCACACACTCTAACCTTCAACGATATACTCACGGCTACATCTATGGCTGTCCAACCTTATGCGACGTCGTGTCTGGCAGCAGACTTGCCACACCGTGACAACATGCGCTTGATTGTGATCTCTTTCTATGGCTTAATGGATATAGTTTTACAGTTTTATATGCTCACGAATAAGAAGGCAACTTCCAGTCCCCAGGGAGAGCTCGGGCTCACGCGTAGGAAGTAGGAAATGAATTTCCATTACCCAGGGAGAACCACAGTCCTATGGTTCCATCCCATCGACTATGGACGCTGATATTTCCGAAGGTAAACCCCCATCACAACATGTCCTCTGTCAATTCATTCTGTCTGCTAAGATATCCCAGGCAGTGCTTCACAATTACCACTCCTACTCCGCATGTGAATACTGGTATTTATCCTTCTATGACCATGGAAAGGCCCACAGGGAACCGTTTCCGATGTCCGACATAACTGCGCGTCGTTCCTGATCTTCATTCTAGATGGTGCGGGGAACTACCGGTGAGATCGGAGCCTCACAGTTCACGTACATGTGTCCAGCATCTCGAGGCGTCTAAAATGTCCATTTCGACATCGTGTATCCCAGTGAGGTGTCATGAGACATACTTGTGTGAGAATGAAATATCAGCATTGGCTGTTGTTTGGCGGACCGGTATGTTCGAATTCAATTGTGCCGATCTATATTTTTTTCGCTCAACCATGGTCTCCGCAAGTGACTTGCTGAAATCATCAAACAAACACCAATGGGCCTCCTTTTTTGTTTGTGTTGATGTCGGTGTCATTTACGTTCTATGTGTGACAACAAACTTGATAGGTTGATTGGTCGGTATAATCCGGTGCATACTACCGGTATATAGGAAAGCTACTCTAACAGCGAGCGCGCAAGTAAGCCTTTTGCCCTTCACAACCCTGATACCTATCTCCATCCTGCATTATGAATCTTATTGCGGAACACAATCGCCGCCGTAGCTCGTTGTGTTCGCAAACTTGTCATGTTCATCTCCTGGTCACTTGGGAGTCGTGTAGTTACATCATTGACAGCCTACAGCTTGAGATAGGCATCCGGAACAGGACTAGATCCAAATCAATTCGAGACATGACCTTACCTTTCTCAAAGGAAGGAGAATAATGTCCTATGTGGGATCTCTAGCCAGATTTGAATCCCAAATCTCAGGTCACCGGGAACGAGAACTACCGGGTCTTACCACCTTGGTCAACAAGACTGGTAAGTGTCAGTCGCCCGACATGTTCTATTCCTGCTTGATGGCTCGCCACACGTCCATCATAGCATTTCTTTCATTCGTGAAGCGAGTTGAAGAGGACTCAACTAGGTTTAATATGGCACGAAGCTAAACGTTATTCTCAATTGCTGTCTTCACCACTATCCCTTCTTTTTCTCTCTATAATTTTTTTCCCTAATTCATGATTCGCCATCGGACATCAGGTTACACTGAGCTTTTTTCTTTCCTCCGCACAATTGTTACTCTTGCCTGAAGTCGACATTCATGTTCACGGCGAAAGAACTCCACCATTTCAAGCTCTCCGTTTTCATTTTTTGCTCCGCTCCCTTTATCTATAATATTTGCACTGCATAACAGTTGGATCTGCTTACAGCTCCATTACATCGTCTTCAACGCTTACAAGTGGTCAGTTTTGTGTGCCAGTCTCTAGTTCCTTGTCGCTGGCCTTTTGTCATTCCACAGCTAGCTCAGCCTCTAGGACAGCGATTCTGCTACCACGACCTACGACATGATCGTATCGTCGCACTCAAACTTCTTGCTTTTCCAGCCTCTGATATGTACCTTTGCCGAAGGACGCCGACCTCGTGTCAGGTACCTCCCAAACTCACATATGTCCTGGTTGTACTTGAACCGGATGCTGTCGATCTAAGATGGAACGTAATGTACGATAGTGTGCTGTTTCGGAGTGTCAAAGGCGAAGATGCATACGATATCTATCACGCAGATTCTAATCAGATCCCCAACAAGGTTATGTGGGTCCTCGAAAGCCAGGAATAACTCAAGGGTATTTTTTTTGCTGATCTACCTGTCGGGTATCTCCTTCCATATGCACCCCAAATGTCATGCACATGCCCCTTGTCTCGCAATTTTGGAAAACAAATATCTCTCCGAGAATCGTTAGTGGCTGCAATCGGTCCGGTGACCCAGCAGAATGTTCAACATTCCCGCAATGGATCCTTAGAACCCGTGAAGTGGTGATGGAAAAGTCAAAATGCGAGCTTGTTTAACTTCCTTCGGCCTCCGTGTCGGGACTTGGAGAATGTCAATCCAACCTGTGATCTAGGAAAATGCATCAACAATATGGACATTACCGAAATTTTTTCGTAAATGTAGATGCAGATGTCCACTGTGGTGTGTGGCTATTCCTGTTTAACCAGTGACCTCAGGCCGCTGCGATAGCAAAGGATGAGGATAATTATGCACGTCCGTTGATTGTTGTGGAAAAGATGCGACCAGATCAAATCAGTGGAAAAGTTTGTCCTTTCCTCTTGATCTCAGAGACAAGATTCGAAAGGCATGGTTGAGGTAGTAGGAGATCGTCATAGCAATCAGGTTTTCCAAAGTTGAGTGGATGTCGATGGAAAGAGGGTTCTACTGTCGCAATCACGTCCAGGATTATGGAGACACAATAAGTGTTTTTGACGCTGATTTGATGCAGGCGTATTCATGCACGAAGTAGACGCAAGTTTTAAGAGAAATTCTGCATGTAAGTATAATTCTGAGCGGGGATGCGTGTCCGCAACCAGTGCCGTCGGCCGTTTGCGGGCTGTAAACAACACGGGCTCGGACCGATTTTCTCTTCCACCTTTTTGAGCTCTCAGTTGGTACATCACTGATGAAGGACCCATCCTGTTCAGATGTTCATCGTTCGACTTTTCGACCGGGCTACATTCTCTGGTTATTACGACGTTGTTAGATCGACCTCTCGGTTTCGAACCCTACTACCCTGGCTACACGGTATTCTCTTGATATACTCCTTTTTTCGACGAATTTTCATTCACGCACGGATTCATGCATGGTGGCACTCTTGTTTGACTCGAAGTCTCGTGCATATGATGGATACATGTGTTTGTCTTGATGAACATCTCCTTCTCACGCTACAGAGATCCAGACTTGACGGTGGGTCTAACGCGATGGTAAGTGAGGTTGCTTAATGATGCAGTCACAATGGTCCTGTGCCTGCCGCGTTTTACCAAAGAGTTTCTGGAACTTTGACTATCGGAAGGTTATGTGAGTATTCCACAGTCTCTTGCCGCTTCGACCCATCCAGGTATTCTCGTTTGCGTCAACATCGGTCATATCGTATCACTCTGATCCTTTTTATCTTCTTCCTGGTTTGTTTCCCTCACGTGCACATACCGCATATATACCAGCGTTTGTACCGTGCCATTGCCGTCTGCCGCGGTGCATTCGAGATTAACGTCGTTTATGTGTAGCACATTTAGGACACAGATACAATCCGTGTCACGTCGATACGAGCTAGTTATCACTCTTGAAAGTATCTCAGCGTGTAAACAGACAAATGGATCATACATGTCCTGGACATGACGACGCCGAACACTGTATGGAGAAGAGCGAATATATCGGCTATAAATGGCGTTGGTAGTAGGATATGTGAAGCAATTGGGCAAAACTGTATCATTATGGGTCAGTACTTTTCTGCTTTCCGCTTTTATGTCTTCTTATGTAATCCAGGAAATGCATTCAAATTTGAAAATACATGTAAGAGTATTTCTGAGGTATATTATGTGATGTCAGGCTGAATAGCTGCGTAAGTGTGCCAGTTGAAGGGGCATTAGGTAAAGCGATGTTGGACTAGCCCATGCTCTTCGCTAATATTAGAGGCCACTGGGTTACGCCATGAGCCAAGTATAACCTTCGACCTCCCGGCGATGCTGCGAAAACGAAAAGGGTAGAACATGGCAAACTTTCGAAGGGCAACCCAGACACGGAAACGAACAGAAGTACGCGTACGCCAGATACCATCCACTGTTCCCACTGCCCACATGTTCTTACTGCTTGGCAACCACTTCTTTGTCTGTGACCCATCTGACTGCCTGGATTAAGGTTCCGTCAACCACTCATAAAACTTGTCTAGTGTGAGCTCCTCAAACTCACCCTCATGTCTCTCTCTCGAGTTGTCCTTGCCATTATCCAGGCTATATGCAACCACTACGCAGTTGCTGTGGCCCCGAATCCTACTCAGACAAAGGTCAGCTATTATGCTGACCAACCCTTTATCCTTCGAATAGCGCCTATGTGTGCCAAGGCAAGTAGTAGTGCTTTTGGGTCCATTTTGCAAGTTGATCATTTGAACAGATTCATTCATACATTGTATGGGCATGTGTCCTCTTCGAGACTACCCTTCACCTATACACTCTGTTGCCTGCCATCTCAATATTGCCGATTCCCACGTCAGCTCTCATATGTCCCTTCCCACCGTCTCACATGCCTGTATACACCACTCCACTCTTTGTAGTCGGTGTGATTGCTGTGGCTATAGGCACTTACATCCGCCTTGACTGCTATCGTACTCTCGGGCATTTGTTCACTTTTGAACTCACTGTGGACCCCAACCACACATTGGTGAAACAGCGATGCTATTCATACGTCAGGCACCCAGCCTACACAGGGGCCATGCTTGTTGTCATCGGCCTTGGGTTATCTCACCTTTCCCCAGGTGCATGGCTGACTTCCTGCGGACCATTTAGGATTCCTGGTTCCGCAACTCTGTTGTGTACAGCGTGGTGGACATGGATGCTTTGTGTTGTTTGTAGCAGAGCGCAAGCTGAAGACGACCAGATGAGGAAGTTATTCAAGGAAGAGTGGGTTGAGTATGCCACTGATACACCCTGGTGGTTCCTCCCTGGTGTGTACTAGGGCTACTAGACATCAGCTGGGTGCTTTCTACTCCTGACACAACCATATGTACTTCTCGATGGCATCTTAAGGGGGCAGAAATACCACAAGAGCATTGACTGCACTTCTAGCTAGTATCACAAGATATCCACATGTAGTATAGTTTTGCCTGTACATTCTGCAGCACTTACTCACCATGGATAGTTCCTCTAGGACTAACATTTTTGATGTTGAACTATATAATTTGCATTGGTGCAGCTGAGTACCAATCATGATGACATTAGTGGTTGGAGAATGAGTGCATCTGGTATGTATCCTAACATACCTAATCATGTGCATTCAACTACACCTTCCTTAAATATGTTTTTGCTTGTTTGCCACACCTCAGTTTGGTCTACTGTAACATGTACAATACTGAAATGTGTCACTTTTACATTACTTACCATACACAACTTACTCATACTGTCACCTAGTGAATATTGGTTCTGTCATTGAGATAATTTACATATAGTTTGCTCTACTTTAAAGTGCATGATACTGAGCATATATTGGTTCTATTATCTAGTCCAATTACAATCATGTATCTCTACTGCATATTGAACCTTTGACAAGTTATGGGCCCTATTGCCTAACATCAACTAAGGCATTGAACTCACCTGTATTCTATCTGCATACATATAAAACTTCCAACTTCCTAAGATTATCTGGGTCATTGAACCCACAATCAGCATGATGTCAAGCTTGAAGTTGACCACCTGCACCATACTTACAGGGCTCAATAACTTCCAGATATGGAAGATTCACTTTAAAGTCAACATAACAAAATCCAAATCT
>JABCKS010000700.1:0-13377 GCA_018851325.1 Termitomyces sp. DKA19 | reverse complement strand
GTTTCCTCTGGAGGTATTCTTTTACCTCTTGTTCCAGGAAGTCAATGTAGAGTTTGATGAACTCTTCAGGGGCCTTGAGAATAATGTTATCCCCTAAACTTTGCTGAATTGTGATATGTTTAGCCACTCTGGCAAGTAACCATTGTCTAGTGGAGGCTTTGGGAACCTCCACATGATCCCTCCAGAATGCAAGAACTCTCTGGTTGAGAACCTCATCTGGACCCACTTTGCAATCTGTATCTGAAGTATCAGGTGCTTCCTCAGAGACCATCTCAATGTAGGCTGAGAACATCATTCTTTTCCTTAAACCTGATGATGGGCCAGCTTGCAATGGAGCTGGCTCCTCTATATAGGGTTTCCTATGGGTACCCTGCACACCTGTCAAGGTGCACTAAGGTCATGCAGTTCCAACTATGAAGCTCTCTCATAGCTTGGTTTGGCTTACTGTGTGATGCACACTGGAAGAGACTGTTCCAGCCTCTCCACCTTGTACAGATTGTTGACTATCATTGGATGGTTGAGTGGGCATAGTGGAAAAAAGGCCTCCTGGCATTCCTCCACCTCCCACACTCATGGCATGACATAACATGGCATCACTTCCTAATCCCTGTGGAGTGCTCTGAAACACTCCACTTGCTGAGTTCCCAGGATCATGCCCAGAAACTCCTTTCTCCATGGATATTGATATGCCCACCCACTACTATAATGGAGCAAGACCATTCTAGTGTAATCACAGATAATAAAGTTAGAACTCCTTTTGAGGAAGTTCAGTTGCTTGCCATGGCAAAGATAGTCAATGTAGGTTGACTTAAAAAAATGTAACACTATTACTGAGCCTTTCACACACTAGACTGTAAGTCAGAACCTATCTATTGATTCTGGCTATGGTTGTGCAAAAAAGACTACTTGAGGTTATATAAGTAACCTCACAACTTATATACTAATTACATAAAGAATAATTAGTAATACTTGTATAATAATAATAATTTTATACTATGTGTTGTAATGTGCATGATCTGTTACAGTTGCCAGCCTCTGAGAAGAGGTGGCCTACCTGCAAGAGGTCAAAGTAACCCAGTTGGACCAAAACTAGCACATAATGGCACAAAACCAGGAGTTGGCCTATAAGCTGGTAGTGAGAACAGGGGAGTTGGATGTCCTTTGTCAGGTGTATGAAGTGTTGCAGGAGCAGAGTTGGAAGGAGGAGTTGGAGTCAGAACAGACAGAGTGGTGGAAGCAGGAGGCAGCAGGGCAGGGTGGCAAGGAGTTGTCCAGGGGCATTGTCTGGGGACAGCAGGAGCTGACAAGCTGGGGCTGGGGCTGGCTTGCTAACTGGCAAGCAAAGTATTGCTTTGCATTCCTTAGTGAGTTCCATTATATCTGTTGGGCTCTGGCTCATCCTTTTAGGGTGTGTTTGGGCCCATTGAAGTCTTCTAGACAGGGTTACTACTGCCCAGGCATTCATTAGAAATGGCCTCTAGCAGATTTGCCTAGAGTACTGCCTTCCTGCAGAGATTGAGCAGGGGATAGAAGAGCTGGAGTGCCTGGAAGGGGCTGATCACTGGCTAGTGATGGGTCTGGAGGGGCCTCTGGAGCAAGAGGCATAGAGCCTTGTGGACCCCCTGCCTATGCTTGACAATGTTTATAAGGAGACCTGGGACACACTGATAGCAGTGCTCTAGGGGAAACATGGATTATCCAGCCCTCCACTGGAAGAGGTGGATGTGACCATGGAAAGGGGCAATGGGGTGGAGGTGGTCAATCTTTGGGAGGCTGAGAGGGAGGCCCAGAGAAGAATGAGGAGGAAGGGGAGGGTAGTTAGGTGAAGGGGAGCAGGATCCTTGCTGGTCAGAGTCTGTTGTATATAGAGTTGTCTTAGTATCTTGGCACCTTTGTTTTCCCTTGTCTTCTTCTTCTTTTTTTTTTTTTTTGAAATATTACTGTTCTTTTTTGGTCTTGGCCTAGATAAGATGAGGAGATTAGGTAAGATAAGGGGCAGGATAAGATGGTGCAATGGATAAGATAAGATGGGGTGAGTAGATAATTAAAGGGAAAGGGGAGAAGAAGGCAGGAATGTGCAGGGGGGGAGTTGAATCCCCTTCAAGCTCAGGATGGAGTTATGCCCTAGGTGGCTCTGAGGTTATGGCTCAAGCTGTGGGTCTTGGGGTTTTTGGAGGTGGTCTCAATGGAAGTCCCAGAGGGCTTCAGGGGTGTTTCAGAGGTGCTCTAACAGTTCCCAAGTGGCATCCTTGGGTCTATACCTGGTCTACCAGACAAGGTACTTGGTCTGGCCATAGTGGCATCAGGAGTTGAGGATGGTGTCAACCTTGTACTGGACTTCTCTGTCAACCTCAATAACAGGAGGGGGTTTGTTCTGCTGGCCCAGAAGGGGTTCCAGGTTGTGTTACTCCAGGAGTTGGATGTGAAAGATAGGGTAAATCCCCTTCATCCCAGCAAGCAGGTCAAGTTAGTGCATATAGAAAGATACCTTCCAGAGTATCTTGAAGGGTCCAAGGCACTTGTGGTTGAGTTTCAGGGAGGGCTGCCAGGTCTTGATGTTCCTTTGGTTAAGCCAGACAAGGGAATCAATGGGCCAGTTTGGAGTTATGCTTTGGTGAACATCTGCATGTTTGCAGTAGACCTGGTTAGCAGTTCTAAGCTTGTGCTTGAGGTATTCCTGTAAGTTCTGGAGGTTCTGAGTGGTGGCATAGGTGGCATGAGAGGGGATGGCACAAAGGGAGATAGTGAGTCAGGGGTTGTACCTCTTGTTTATAAAGAAAGAAGAGACTCCAATAGCTAAGTGCAGGAAGTTGTTGTAAGTAAATTTGGCAAGAGAGAGTTTGGTGCACCAGTCATCCTGCAGGTAGTTTATGTATAGCCAGAGGTACTGCTCCAGAGCCTGGTTGATATGCTCAGTCTGTCCATTGGTCTCTGGGTGATAGGCTGTTGACAGGCTGGACTTGATGTCTAAGGCCTGGCATAGGAACTGCCAGAATTATGAGACAAATAAGGTACCTTGGTTGGAGATGATGTCATTGGGCAGGCTATGTTTTGCAAAGACATGAGTGATAAAGTGGCAGGCCAATTGCAGGGTGTTGTCCATAGTGTGGCAGGGGATAAAGACTGCTTACTTCATCAGCCAATATACTACAATGAGGATCATATTGTATCCCTCAGACTCTAGAAGTTCAATGATATGGTCCATAGAGATGGAGGACCAGGGCTGGTGCCCTATCAGGAGAGACTTGAGGAGTCCAAATGGTTGGTGGCACAGAACCTTGGCCTAGCAACATGCCTCACAGGTACAGATGTACCTGGTGATGTCTTTCTTGAGTCCTGGCCAGAAGTACATTTGTATGACAAGTTGCAGGGTCTTCCAGATCCCTGGGTGACCTTGAAGCTTGTGGTTATAGTGTTGCCAGAGGACTTTAAGATGTAATTTCTGGTAGTCTGGGATGTAGATTGCATCACTGCAGAGGAGGAGCCAGTTGTCAGGAGAAAGGGTGAAGGCAGGAGGTCCAGAAAGGTTCTTGAGAGGGGGAGGCTTGAGGGTCATGGAAGTGGAAGTAGTTGTCTGGGGGTGCCTAGCAGATTTGCTGGAGGAGGCCTTCATTGTCTAGCAGCAGCATGGCCCAGAGTTGCTCAGAGAGAATGATGACATGCTGATTGAGGGCATTTTGCCTGGCCCTAAAGGATCTCTAGGGGTAGATGTTAGGCCTCCAGGTCAGGGCATTGGGCTTGGCTCTGAGATGGCCAGGGCAATACTAGATGATGAAGTTGTACTTGGACAGCAGTTTGGACCATTGGGCCTGCCAGTGGCTGAGTTGCTTAGTGGTTATGAAGTACTGGAGGTTGTTGTGGTCTGAGTAGACCTGGATACTGTAGGAGGCACCTTCCAGGTATGCCCTTCACTGCTGGAAGGCTTCCCCAATTGCAAAGAGTTCCTTGTTGTAGATATCATAATTGAGCTCTGTGGGAATCATGGAGCAGGTGTAGAATGCAATGGAGCAGAGTTCCTGAGTGTTGGAGTTGGTCTGAAAGAGGATTTTGGCAAGGGTGTAGTTAGAGGCATTGCATTCAAGGATAATGGGGAGGGAAGGGTCAAAGTGTTGGAGGATGGGGGCAGAGGTAAAGGCAGTTTTGAGGAGTTTAAAGACATCTTGACAGTCTGAGTCCCAGTTCCATAGGGTGTCTTTCCAGGTTAGACAAGTGAGCTTTTTCATGATCCCAGAGTAATTGTTGATAAACCTCTGATAGAAGTTTGTGAAACCAAGGAAGGACTGTAATTCCTTCATGTTCCATGGCTAGGGCTAGCTGGTGATAGTGTTGACCTTGCCTGGATCTATGCAGACACCTCCTGGAGTGATAATGACACCCAGATACTTAACCTTCTGAGTGTGGAAGGAGCATTTCTCAGGTTTGGCATGGAGGTTGTGCTGCCAGAGTCATTCCAGGATGTGCTGGACATGATCTTGGTGCTCTATAAGGGAGTTGGAGTAGATAAGGATGTCATCCAGATATACTACCATGAATACATCATTCATGTCATAGAAGATGTCATTTATGAAGTACTGGAAGGTAGCAGGGGAGTTGGTCATCCTGAAGGGCATTACCAGGTATTTGAAGAGCCCATATTGGGTCTGGAAAGCAGTCTTCCACTCATGTTCAGGAGCAATGCAAATGTTATTGTACCCAAAGTGGAGGTCAATCTTTATGTACACTTTGGCACTCTAGAGTCTGTCCACAAGGTCCCTGATGAGAGGGAGTGGGTACTGGTTCTTCTTCATGATCTGATTGAGCCCTTGGTAGTTGACACAGAGGTGGAGCATGCCATCCTTTTTCTTGGCAAAGAGGACTGGGGCTCCAGCAGGGGAAGAGGAAGGTTAAATGAAGCCCTTTCTCAGCATGTCATCCACATAGTCCTTGAGGGTCCAGAGCTCAGTTTCTGACATGTTGTAGACCTTCCTGGAGGGGGAGGAGGCCCCATTTTCTAGGTCAATCTAGTGGTCATAGGGCTAGTGCAGGGGGAGCTCCTTGGCACTTCCTTCCAAGAATATGTCTGCAAACTTGTGGTATTCAGGGGGTATGATCTTGCACAGAATCTCCTCCTTGGACTTGATGGGATCTGGAGGTTTCTGGGCTTGGAGATGTTCAATGGAGGTTACATACAGTTGATAGGCCTGGGTCCTGTCACAGAGGATTCTGGCAAATGGGGCAGCCCCTATGATGCAAGGACTATATCCAGAGGTCTTTTCATTCGAGGTCCAAGAGTTTCTTAGATAGGGGGAAGTGGTTTAGGGAAAAGATGGCCCTTGAAACTTGTTGCAAGGAATGTTGGGTGGAAAGAGTTTGGGGGGCAGGGGTTGAGGGGGGCTTTTAGGAGGGGAAGTTGTGGAGGGGGGTGTGGTTGTGGGGGAGGGTGTGGAAGGGGGAATGGGGGTATTGAGGTTTTCTAGAGGGTGAGGCTTGTTGGCATTGCAATTTCCTTCCCCCCCTCTAAGGTCTTGCAATAAGAGTTGGAGGGGAAAGTCAGGGCCCAGAGTAGGGGGGGAGTTGGGGAGTTGGGGTTGGGTTTATCCTCAATAGTGGGGAAGAATTGGGGCTGGAGTAATATTCCAACAGCCAGTTGAGTGTTCTTGCTATTGAACATTATACTCATTGAGGTCTAGTCAATGTCTGGGTTGGCCTTATGTAACTAGGGTAATCCAAGGATGATTGGGGTGGCAGGGTGTAACTGGGTGATCTGGAGGTTGATGGGGAAATTGAGGCCATTAGCAAGGTGGATGCTGTTGATGTGGTGGTGGGAAATTGTTCTGGAGGGTGTTGGGTTTCTATTAAAGAGTTGCAGCTTGACCAGAACATCTAATGCCTCATCTAGAAGGCCCAGCTCCCTACTGATAAAGGTTTCCATAGCCCTGCTGTCCAGTAGCACAGCATGGGTGGTATTCATGGATTGGAGGGTGGCATCAATAATGAAGGATCATACCAAGGTCAAGTGCAGTCTGTTGAGTCTTCTGGCCTTTGTTGGGTCTAAGTTGGAGGGGAGAGAGAAGAGGATGGCAGAGGGGTCCATGCAGTCTAGGATCATGGTGAGGGTTTACCAGTCAATGCAGGGGTTGATGGAGCATAACCAGGGGAGGCCCAGAACTACAGGGACAGATTTGTGCAGCTGGGTGATAAGTATCTAGAGCTCAAGTTGTGTGTCATTCTCAAAGTGTAGGGGAACATATGTGTAGTGAGTGATTTCTTTAGTGGAGGACAACCTGCTGTTAAACAATTGAAGCTGGATGAGGTTGGGCAAATAAATCCAGAGAAGGGAAAAGAGATGGATCTAGTTGTTGTCAACAAAGTTGTCTGTAGCTTTACTATCTACCAGGGTATTGACAGTGTCAAAGCAGGGGAAAGGGATGAGGGAGGTACAAAGTAGGAAAGATTGAAAGGATCAGGAGGATAGGTAGGCCATAAGAGTGTCTGGAGCCAGTACTAAAGCACATATGTGAGAAACTGTGGCAGAGAAGACATTAGGGTTGATTTCACAATTCAGTGTATCTTTCAAGTCAACTAAATTGCAGACTTGTTTTCTGCATACTGAAACTTGAACTTGTCTCTATCTATGGTCCAAACATCTCATCTGAGGGTGCCTTGCTCTGGGCATTTCTGGACAAAGTGCCCAGGCTTACCACAGAGCAGGCACACCCTTGCCCTGTGTTGCTGCTCCTTTATTTCCTTGAGAATGGCTACCTAAGGCTGGTCTGGCCATTGTAACTGGTTAGCCTATAATAGTTTGTCCTCCAGGTCTTTGCTTGCAGATTCAAAGTTGCTATCACTTTGCATCAAGATGTCATCCTAGTTGTTGGGATTCAGGGTAACTGCCTGTAGTCAGGCAGAGGGTCATGTGGTATTTCTGCAGCTGGGTCAGTCAGGGTTCCAGGCAGGGGGGATGGTCATAGTGGGATTGGGGGGTTGTGGTTGTTGGGGCTGCCAGGATCCCCCTAAGGGGCAGGAGGAGTACCCTTAGTGGCTGGTCCCAGAGTCAGCAGGGTCTTCCCAGTAGCATTGATTGATGTGAGTGATAAGGCTTTTGAGGTCCTTGTAGATGGACTGCTTCAGTGCAAGGTGGAGGACTTCATGGATTTGTTCAGGGAGGACTTCATTGAGTTGGAAGCACAATGCATGATAATTCCAGCCAGTCTTGTAGGCCTCCTTCTTGAACTGGACCACAAACATTGTAAAGTATTCTTCCAGAGATATCCAGAGTGACACCAGCTTCCTTTTGGCCTTGGCAATAGTGTTGTAAACCTCAAACTTTGACAAGAATTCCTGTATGAAGGCTTCCCAGTTGGAGAATAGTAAGTGGCAGAGGTTGTACTGGAGAAGGGCTGTATAGTGGTCCAGGGCAATCCCCTGCAGGTAGGAGGAGGTGAATGCAACATAGGCTTTGTCAGTGGCAAAGGTGTGTGGCTTTCCCTGGAATATGTTGAGACACTGTACGAAGAAGGTGTGCCACTTCCAGGAGTTATGACCATGGAAGGGTTCTGGCTTCTGGATATCTAGTTGACCTTTGCAAGCTAGAGCTTCATAGACTTTATTAGCTTCTGCCCACTCCTTAGGGTTTTGGGAGGGAGGGGCAGCAGTGTAGTAGTAGTAGTAGTAGTAGTAATGATTTCCTGCCCCTCCAGGTGGGAATGTGCCTATGGTAGGTCCCTACTCTCCAGGAGGGCCTTCTCCTGAGGGTCCTCCCCCTGAGGGCACTCTTTGTCTTAGCCCAAGGGGTGGTTCTTCAGGGATTCATCCTGGAGGTTTGCTAGGGGGTCTGAAGGGGGGCCTACCAGGGGGTCCACCAAGGGGTCTACTAGAGGGTCCAAAAGGATCCTCTGGTGGTCTAAAAAGGTCCTTGCATAGTCCAAATAGTTTTTTAAGGGGTCCAAAGTGGCCTCCCTATTGTTCCAGGCTTGGGGAAGGGTCAGTTGATGTTATAGGTGCTGGCACTGGTGCTGGGGGGACAGGGGGAAAGGGGTGGGGGCAGGCAGGGGGGTTATAAAGGTTGAAATGTGGGGGAGGGTCCTAGGTCTGGGGGTTTTGAAGTAGTGGAGTATCTGTTGTGAGCCCCATATGGGGTTCCTCATTGACATAGTTAAAGGTGTGTTTGGACCAAGTGTCCCTGCCATTCTCCATAGCAGGTGTGGCCAGGAGGGGATTCTGGTCCTATGTACAGAAGGTCTTTGCATCTGGGGCCAAGTTAGAGCAGGGTCAGGCCAAGAGTTCCACTATCTTGGCTGTAGGGTAGTTAAACAGTCTGCCAGAGGGGTTGAGGTTTCAGAGTAGGGCAGAGGCTGTGTCCAGGTTGTCCTGATGTTGGTTTCTGGCATTCAGAGCCTTGGCAGGTTGGAGGGGCACCTGGTCCATTTTTTGTTGCAGGTGAAAGGACTATATGGGGTTGTAGGGGTCCTCAAACCTTTCTAGTGATGGCAATACATGAATTTCCCTGACTAGGTTGTACAGCTTGTTCTGTAAGGAGATGTCACCCTGGAGAAGGTCAAGGGCTTGCATTGGTAGGTTCCCTTGCTCATAGAGCTTAAAAAACATTACTAGGCAGTCTGCCTAGACCTTGGTGGTGGC
The DNA here is from genome assembly GCA_018851325.1 of Termitomyces sp. DKA19. Lineage (NCBI taxonomy): Eukaryota > Fungi > Basidiomycota > Agaricomycetes > Agaricales > Lyophyllaceae > Termitomyces > Termitomyces sp. DKA19. The sequence continues at coordinate 4,758 of JABCKS010000700.1, read as the reverse complement.
CTCCAGAGTGGGTTGCCCCAGTTTCTTAAAGAGACTCTGGGTCTGTTAGGAGAAGTCCACTCATAGGAGTCAAAGTTCCTGTAGGATTGTGCTATATTGCCTAGAGTAGTCTGTTATCCACTCTCCCTGCTGAAGCAAGGGGTCTCCTTCCATCTGGGGCATGTTTCTAAGTCCTATAGGTGTAGAAGGTATAAGGACAGCTGGAGCTGCCATAGGCCCCCTTTATGGAGGTGCTGGGCATAGAGTTGGGGCCAGAAGTGAGTAGCCCTTGACCCTTAGTGTATGCCCTGCTCTAGCAACAAATGGACCAGTACTGGCAGGTACCAGAGTATTTCACTCAGTATTCAGAGCTCCTGGTGGGCCTTTCAGGTGTGGTCCTGCATAGAGGTCCTGTGCAGGGGGAGGCACCAGGGAGTGCCAGTTGGGGGCCAGGTTCTGACTTACCAAAGGTCCTAGCCCAAATCTGTGCATGGCTATTAGCCAGTACTAATGCAAGGGTTGGAAAGGGGGTAGTTGTGGGAAGGCAGTCTGGTTATTTTGGGGGATAACCAGGGGTTGTGCATAATAGGTTAGTGCAATTGGGTTGCTGTAGGAGTCCATAGCATAGGCAGTGGTGGGCTAGTAGGGAGGGCCAGTATAGTGGACCATTGAGTGTCTGATGAGTAGGGGAAGTCTTGATATTATATCAGGTCCAAAGTACCTGGGAGCTCACCTCCAAGAGTAAGAACCTGCTAGTCAGTTAGTCAATGACTAAAATAGGAATGTACAAATGTTTCAGGCTTGATCCAGGCACTAGGCAATGTCCTGGAGTTATTAAGGCAAGGGCAGAGGTAGTTGAAGTCTATGGGGATATTCTGTAGACTGAGACAACTATACTAGAGGGTTGAAAGAGAAGAGAAGATAGATAGATTAAACAAGAGTAGAAGCAGAGAAAGTAGAGAAAAAGAAGTAGACAAAAGTATGTAATATCAAGACTACCAATTGACTATAAGGTTCTGGAGTTATATACTTGAGGTCTCCAGGAAGAGTTGGGGATGGAAGGGGGTCTTTAGATGAGCAGTGCCTGCCCAAGGCTTGGCTCCTATTGTAGTGGGGCCTGGATATGGTCTGAAGTGGGCTCTAAGGGTGAAGTTGTGGGGCAGGGTGTCTCAAGCCCAGAGTGGCCTTTGGGGATGTATCAGAACTTGGAAGAATGTCTTGCCAGTGATCTGGTGATGTATAAGGTGCATTTTGAGGGATTTGTTGGAGTTTGGGATTGGGAACATGTAGGCCAGTGATCCAGTGATATACAGGTCATGGGCAGAGTCCAGGTAGAGGGTGGGAACATTTGAGGGTCAGGCCAGAGGTTTTGGGTGAATGTTGGAGATGGCAGGGTTGTTAAAGGGGAACTGGTGGAGTCCTAACAATTAATTAATAATGACTAACATTGAATACAGCTTATCAGTAAAACTTTAAAAACTTTGGGCTATTAAAATATTGAATATATTATTATATCAGTCAATTTAAAAGTTTTTAAACTATTGAAATGCTTAGAAAATTAATCTTTCAGGCAATCTTCAACTACTCCTTCTAATAATGAACCTCTCAGGACTTCTGAAGGTCAAAGGCAGCAAATGAGGGCTCAAAGTAGATTGGAACAGTTACAAATGACTGATTCTGATAATAGATGAGCAAATAGAGGCACAAGATCTAATTTTGTGATTGTGACACCTTTACATTTTGAATCTGGGGGAATAGAAACTGGGGGTATAAGAACAGGGGGAATAGAAACAGAGGGTATAGAAACAGGGGGTATAGGAACTGAGGGTATAAGAACTGAGAGTATAAGAGCTGAAGGTATAAGAACTGAAAGTATAAGAACTAGGAGTATAAGAACTGGGGCTATAGAGACTGGGGGTATAAGGACTGAGGGTATAGGAACTGAGGGTATAGGAACTGAGGGTATATGGACTGAGGGTATAGGGACTGTGGGTATAAGAACTTAGGGTATAAGAACTAGAACTAAGAATCAAGCTGTTTCTATGTCAGGTCCAGAGCACCTGGGAGCTCACCTCCAAGAGTGAGAACCCACTAGTTGGTTAGTCAATGATGAGAAGGGGAACATACAAATGTTCCAGGCTTGATCTGAGTGCCAAGCAAGATTCCAGAGTTGATATAATGGGGGTGGAGGTAGTTGAAGTCCAGGAAAGTGTTCCATGGACTAAGACAACTATGCTAGGAGGTTGAGAGAGATGGGAAGAAGAATAGATTGGGTAAGAATAGAGATAAAGAGTAGAGAAGCAAGAATTAAACAAAAGTATGTAATATCAAGACTACTGACTGATTATAAGGTTCTAAGGTTATATGCTCATGGTATTTAGGGAGAGTTGGGAATGGCAGTGGACTTCTGGGTGGGCAGCACCTGCCCAGGGCTTGGCTCCTCTTGTAGCAGGGCCTGGGTATAGTTCAAAGCAGACTCCAGGGGTGGATCCATGAGGTGGGGGCATCTTGAGACTAGGCAGCCCCTAAGGATGCATTAAGATTTGGGAGGATGTCTTGCCAGTGGTTTAGTGATGTGTAAGTCAGGGCCAGGGCTTAGAAATATGTGGGCCAGTGATCTGGTGATGCATAGGTCATGAGCAGAGTCCAGGTAGAGGGCAGAGACATTTTAGAGTTAGTTAGGGTGGTTTTGGTGGTTGTTAAAGGTAGTGGGGTCATTGGAGGTTTAATGGCAGGTGAAATTGGTGGGGTCCTGACATTACCCCCCTTCCAAGCATCAAGACCCTCAAAGCACAGTTGGTGTCATTAGTCCCTGGGGTGTCTGTGGAGATCTGGTTATTCCCTGAAAGGTTCTTTAATAGTTCATCATCCAAATTTTTTCAAGGCAGTAATATGTCTTCCTGCCACCAGTCTGGCTCTCCAACCCTCCCTAACTCAAACAATGTAGCAGCCTGGTTGGCCTATGAGGCATGGCATCTGGGGTGGGATTAACAGTGGGATTAGGAGGTGGTGGACCAATTATTCCAGTGTGAGTGCCCTTTCTTGTCTGGGGACACATAGTTGACCCCCTAAGCAGAACAGTAGCAACAAAGGGTGGAGGTATTGGGGTCCAGGGTAGGGCCCTCCTGACCAGGAGGGGCTGCTGCAGAGGTAGCCAGGGCAGAGAGGGTTGGAGTAGAGGCATCCATATGGAGGCCCACTAGAAGAGTTGGGTAGCCTTCCTGCAAGTAGTACATTGTCAATTGTCCAGTGAGTGACCTGTAGCCCTAGTTGGTATTCCTGGTACTGGCCTTCCTAGTGCAACTTCTGTCATGCATGCAGCAAGTTTTGTACTCTTCCACCTCTAGGCCAATCCTGTTGTGCCCAAGATATATGCAAGGGGTGCCAGAAGTGGCACATATGCTGCTTGTTCTGGGCTCAGTGGAAGGCAAAGTGGTGAGAAGGGGAAGTGGCACCAGTCAGGAGGCCACAGAGGCCATTGCATCCCTGAGTTGAGGTCATGATAGAGAGTTGTCCCCTGTAAGTCTGTTTGGGTGTAGCAGCACCAATGAGGTTGAGTTCAGTGGCAGATACTGAAGGTGCAGGAGTGGCACAGGCAGGGCAGTGGGGTGGTTCAGCCAGAGCTATAGGGCCATCCATAATGCACTTGTTGGGTTCTGCAGCCCCTTTGTTTCTTCCTTCATCCTCTCCAGGTCTGTATGTGGGGTGGAGGCATCAGGTGTTGTCTCTAAAGGAGTTGTAGCCTAAGTAACATTGCTCCAGACCCTCCTCCCTATTCTCTTAGTCCCCCACTCCCTCTATCCAGACTTTTCTAGATCCCTCTGTCCCTGAAACAACACTGTTGGGGAAGGTCACTGACCTAGTAGAGAAGGTAGTCTGACTCTAGGAGATCAAGGTCATGTAGCTGAAGCAGAACTGGCACATTATAGGCCAGAACCAGGAGCTAGTCTAGGAGTTGGCAGCAAGAACAGAGGAGCTGAATAGTTTTTGCCAGGCATACCAGGAATTGCAGGAGCAAGGGGTAGCAGGATAGAGCAAGGAGAGTTTGTAGAGGGTCACATTGGCAGGACAGTGGGCTTCCACTGTTAATGATGAGTGGGCATGGGGCTGGTTAGCAGCTAGGCAGGCTCAGCATTAATTGGCATTACTGGATAAGTTACTTGTATTTGGCTGGAGTTCTGCACTGCTAACAATTGCTTGTGGTAGTGCCAGAGTGGATTCTAGACACACCAGAGCCTGCTGGATGGAGCAACTACAGCACAGTCATTCATTTGCAATGGTCTTTGCCAGATCCATCCTAAATATTGCCTACCCCTGGAGATCAAACATGGGATAGGGAAGCTAGAGAGGCTAGAGAGCATTCACTGGCAGATAGTCTTCAGCCAGGAGGAAGTTCTTAAGCAGATGGTGCAAAATCTGGCAGGTCTAGCACTATCATCAGAGGATGTATGGGAGAAGATGCAGAAGGCTCTGCATATAGAGATGTGGAGGGAACAGGAGCTGTTAGGGCTGCCACTCAAGGAAGTAGATGTAACCTTGGAAAGGCATAATGGGGGGGAGATAATTGACCTGTGGGAGGCAGAGTGGGAGGCACAGAGAAGAGCAAAGAGTAAGGGGAGGGAGGTTGGGGGAGGATGAGAGGGAGAGTCCTTGTCATGTATTTTTTGCAGGCCTTTTCTTGTCATTTTCTCTATTTCTTTATTTATTATTATTATTATTATTATTATTATTATTATTATTATTATTATTATTATTATTATTATTATTATTATTATTATT
>JABCKS010000699.1:0-13400 GCA_018851325.1 Termitomyces sp. DKA19 | reverse complement strand
TCTAAAGACATACACCATATATATGAGTTTGTCCACACTGATGCAAGGATAGACCCTGAGGGAGATGACTTTCCCCCTCAACAGGTATCTGAACTGCAGCAGCATTTGGACCAGTTATGGGCATGTGTGGATCTTAAGATGATCCATCCAGGACCCCTGCAGGATTGGCATGAACCTCAAGATGAGGATCATGGCTTATACTCCTCAGCAGAGTACTTTCCACTGCAGGTTCAGGAGTACCTTCTGTGACCTGAGGGAGGATTTCCAGACCCTCCACCTATAGTGTAGTAAGGCCTACAGTCTCACCCTGTGCTCACTGGCACTATCTCATTGCCTGGCTCTACCTTTGGGTATAGCCAAGTAGAGGGCACTCTACTGCCCTCAGAGGTGATTCCAATCTGACCACCATGTGGTGGTTGTACAGGATTGACTGCTGGCAGTCCTCCCAGCATCACACCACTTTTTCTTGCTATGCCATGGATTGACATGGCAAGATCTGCCATTTCATGTGGAGCACTCTGTAATGCTCCATCAAACTCTGATTTGGACACAGGTCCAAGCACCTGATCATCCACAGTCACCACGGTGCCCATTGTGGAAGGTGTACATTAAAAATTCCAATGTTCTGATTGCAGCAGGTGGCAGTTAACTTCTTTTTCCAAAGTTCATCTCTACTTTGCAAACAAGTAATCACTCATTTGTGTTGAAAAAATGTAATTTTTCCATTATGGTTTGTGCAGCTTACAGTTCACATGTCGTAACACAAAACCAGTCGATTAGGTATACGAAGTTATGAAGTAAGGTGCTGCCTTACACATGTACAAATAAAGTAGTTATGTAGCATCAGGTGATGCTACGTATGGTAATAATAAATAAATAACTATGTGTAGAGTAAAGGCAATAAGTATGCGCGGCGCCCGTTACAGATGACTTGGTCTTCGAACATGTAGTTTGTTCCATCAAACAGGAACTCTTCCGGGAAAGTGGGGGGGTTGCTGTTTCCCCCTGTCAAAATGGTAGCAGTCATGTTTTATGTGTTGTAATGAGCACTTTTTGAGGCCTGTAACCTGTAATACAAAGTAAAGTACATTATCCTTCCTCAGTCTCTAGAAAAGAACTCTGCTTAACCAGTAGTACGAATTAAAGTAAGTTATCCTTCTACAGGCTGTAAGTAAGGACTTCCGAATAGGAAAACTACTATGTACCACCAGCACAGCCGGTGGGTGAGAAAACCTATACAGTAGTGATTGAAGTAAATAGAGAATGAGTAAAAGAAAATGACAAAGGAAACAGATCTTGAGTAACTGGGAATTAATCGACGCCACCGCCACAGCGAGAGCAAGCTGAGAGTCTATCTAAACAGCTGGTATATCCTTCTGTCGACACTGAGAATTGGTCCAAAATATGGCATCTCGTGGCGGCCGTTCATAAATTCACCTGGTTACCGTCACGACGTAGTCACAATCACAACAGATCAGAGTATACCGCCTGTTTGTCGGCTAACGAATGTATGACCCTAGTGATAGACTTATCCAAAGTAGAACTTAGTCGTTCGTGCTGCAACTTAGGCCTAGAGCCTCAGAGAACCGTTCTGTTGAATACTAACTGTAACTGTCGAAGAGGTAATCGGGGACACGGCGTGTACTAGTCATGGATAGTGGCTGACTCCGATTTGTCTCAATCGGATTTGTTGGTTCAGGATATAGACAGTATATGTATATACATCGAAAAAACATGACTGTATATGAGGACGAGCAACTTCGAGGTATGTGAAGATAACATTGAGGATAGGTGACATGGAGACAAAGCAGACGGGTCGAGTAGGACACAAGACACCTGTTACTCAGTTACAGTCGATCCCGACTTTTAGTCAGCAGTGGAGTTGTCGTCAGAGGGCCCAAGCGTGTTTCTCTCTTCGTTTCCCGCTGATGACGTTACAGAGGTGGACGCACATTTCTCTGCTCTCACTGCGGCACCCCATCCCTCTCGTACAACTCTGAAGAACTCGGGCTAGGTACAGATGACTCGTGTCAGAGGCACAGGAGTATCGAATGACAAAATGCTCACTATCTCAAACAGGCGAACAAGGCGGTCATGTTGCGACTCTTTCGTATTTTGCCTCGTCTGCTGAAGCGGCGACGGATGAGTCATGGACACAGTAGTGACGAGATGGGCCGAGATGGCAGACAAAGTCTGAAATATACTCAATGAAAAAGGACCGTCAAGGCTAGAAAGAACTTTACGAGACGACGACGACGACGGCTAAGTTCGTTGCGGGAAAGCTATATGGCCAAGTCAGAAGGTAGGCGTGGAAAAGGACAACGACATTACAAACACTTTGAATGGCCATGTTGGATGAATTGTTCTGAAGCCTGGGAAGGAGAGGGCGTAAGTAGGGGTGATTACGCAAATTTCCCCGAATTTGGCAATCAGAAAGTCTGCCAACGCGGTCTTGGATGACACCAGAAGGTGGGTAAGAGAGATTGAATGAATGTGAGGATCTGGAAAAAGAGGAAGGGGATTCTTCAGGCAACTTGGTAGACATGTGTAGGTATGATGAATAGGAACGTGAAGAAGTCGGAGGATGCAGGGTCCACTTTGTCACGGTTCCCGTGCTTCAGATAAAAAGAGACAGCTACCAATTTGCACAAACACTTCAGTTGACCTGCCCCATTGTACTTCGAAGAGAACTTCTCGTCTATTGAATCAGAAATTTGTGCCTCATTCCACTTCTCGCTGCGAAACAATCTGGTGACCATGTCATTTTGCTTCCGGTGGTCAATGATTGAAAATGGATATCTGGCAAGGTTGATTGATGATGCAGGTATTTCAAAGTTCTATTCCCTATTCCCAATATCGGCCTTTCGAATTCCACTTGAACAACCAGTTACTTTTGACTGCTTTGTATCTGCGTCAAATCATGAAAACTTTGGATGATTTGGACTGATCACGAACCTATAACATCCACTTAGACCACTTGGAAAACTGGATGACATACCGAACTTGTAGGTCCTGTTCGATCATTGTATGTCTTACGAGTTATAATAACCCTTGACTAGGAGGTAGTTCTCTCGGTCCCCATCTCTTTCGAGCTTTCCTCTCGAACACAAGAAAGGCGGGGATACCATATTTGGGCAAGGCGGGACCACGTGACCCCGGCCGGTGTCTGTCCACAACGTGTCTATTGATATTTCATGGGGTCTGTACAACCGAGCTTGGAATGAGGCAACTATATAGGATAGGCCTCGAACATTTCATAGGCTACAAGTCTTGAAAGCACTAAAAGCCTCAGAAATTAAGACTCCAGCAACGCAGACCCAGAAGCCCAGGGGAAAAACGGATTCTTACGAAGAAAGATTTCGCCAGGCAAACGCATGTCTGTCTGGATTTCAGACACAATACTTCTATCCATGTCCGTAACCGAGGCAATGTCGCACCATGATCCGAGCAAGACCTGCGTGGAACCGTCTGGACTTGCAAAAATGCAAACTTCTGTCCAGTAATTGAGGATTTTCGTTTGAGGATATGGAAAGCGCCACACGTCAAACCTCGAGTCGTTTGGTAATTGTCATTGCGTCTCGGAATCGTATTTCAGTATTGTTGCTTCCTACTGTAACCTAGATGTCTCACAGCATCCTCCCAGCCTTGACCTGGGACTATAAAGCACGCGAAATGGAGTCAAATTGTCGAAGATGAGTATTGGCGGGTCAATGCACAGTGATCCGCTGGCTTGTTACCGAAAGATGGTCAGATCACCGACAACGAGAATCGATGACTCCCCTGAATGGTGATTGTGCGTCTTATGATATGCGTCACCGAGAGTTGCAAGTGAGAGAAAGAATGTCGTGATTACAGCTGCCTGCCAGTCATGCCAATACCTACCATACGACTTCAACTCGATGTCCACCCTGTACCATATATCCCGGAGATCCTAGGATGAAGGTGTCTAGAAAATGGCTTTCGACCGAGACGGCAATTGGCTAATAGATACCAGATTTATCAAATGTACCCAGGTATAACGGCAGAAACCCTGACGTAGACTCAGCGGGTCGGAGATACTCAAAGATGATGAAGCTTGAAGTGAAGGGCTTGAAGCTTTTCGAGATTCGGCAAAGTAGGATTTCAAATTTGGGAAGAGTGGGAAGATTCTGATGCTCCCAACTCCGCTCACGAATTCTAACCCTTGGCTGCTATACTGCACAAACCTACTTTAAGGTGACCATTGCATGTTGCCTAGCATTCTGTTCCGCAGTTTTTCTGACTGATGTCCAGTAACGATTTTTTTCCTCTGCAATTCGAGACAGTCCGAGCTTTTCCTCTATATCTCTTCCCATGATGTTTACGGACAATCAGAAAGATCCTCGAGAAATCCGAATTATTGGGTTATGATTTTTTCCTGAGATTCCTAGTCGTAACTGATGTTTCTCATCCTAAAGGCGATTTCTCTGTGCACTTGTTGCGAAGTGGCAGTCTGTTTTCAGATCCATTGAATCGAGGCTTTGACCAAGAACGACGAAATCGTCTTACATCAATATAATATTACTAGGAAAGAACGATGTTACCAGGGGAGAGATCATATATTTGAAGTAAGTTTCCTTTCTCGTCTTGGTCGGTCATTGCTTACTTCGCAAACATTTCCAAGCTTAGGTGTAATCCCCCGGGGCGTTTACACAAGGCTTTGGGTCTAATGTTGTGGATTGCTGATGTTGTTCGCGGTTATGTTTAGAGCGCGAGACCGCCATAGTAGGTAAACAATTAGCTGAGGTTCTAAGCGCCGTCCTAGTATTAGTGTCTTCCTCTAGCATTGTAGCCTGCGTCACCGGTCACTTCGATCGCAAGAGGTCGTCGATCGTGTAAGGATGGGCTTTCCGGCTGGCTACTACACTGATATTGTCTTCATTCTCACCGTGATCCTTGAAATTGACCGCGATTTCCGATATATATTCATGGTAACGAGTTTCCAAACTGGATGCGTCAAGCTGCCTTTGAATAATATATACAGTGGACTACGCTTACGATTGGATATCCCATCGTTCTGGCAATCCCTGGTCTTTCAGGTGGCGCTTTCAGGTGGAGGCCAGAGCGTGATGCCTCACATACTTACAACCATATAGGTTTCACATCGTCTCATCACTCATCATGAAGTTTTATCACGGCCGGTTACCCAAGATATCTACGGGAGAACTTCATCTCCATTTTCGTGACTTCTTCTGTGTGGCGACGATGATTTTCGAAGGTGATCATGCGTATAGTTTGTTCAACGTCAAGATCCATTAGTGTTGCGGTGACCGAAAGGAAAGACGTTAGTTTCTGAATCGATGGGTGTCAGTATTTCCCGGTTCAGAACGACTCGGAGATTGTAACTGGTGAGGGCGAGGGTGAATTTTGCTGTTTATTGCCGCCTTTACATCCTTGAGACCTCGTCGAGGGAATTGGTTCAAAATCAATGTGTTTATTCACTCTACAGTAGTTGTGGCAAGTATGTGAGTTCATACCTGATGAGATTATACAATATAGACAGATTTGATGAACCTGGAAAGTTGTAGTAATTATTTACAATAAGGCAAGATAGGACAAAGCAATATAGATCGGACAAGAAAAGAACTGATAGTGTACAAGGCATATCAAGATGATACATACTGGGTATTTTCACGACTGCGTAAAATCTTATTTGTTAGCATGGGCAACGGTCCATCAGAGCACTTCAGCGGAGTTATTGCTGGACTAACAATCCTTGACAGGTATCGTTGCAACGGTCTCTTGGCGCTCTTCTCTGACCGCAGCACCCCATCCTTCTCTGACGACTTTGAGGAACTCTGGCTGAGATAAGCTATTCAAATAAAAAGCATATTCGAAACAACAAAAAGCTCACGATCGAGAACAGCTTAACAAGGCGTTGACACTGTCGCTCTCTTTCGTTCAGGCATGCATGCCGAGGTGATGCGGGATGGGCATGAGCCGCGAACGCAGTTTCAGAAAAATGATGTGGCGAAGGCATTTGAACAAGCATGAGAGGAGATTCGACCTGGAAAAACCAACAGGATGAGATTTCGATCCGACAATCTAGAAAACGGACATGGACATCAGGGCTATCGATTCCGTCGTAGGATGGAAGCGGCTGGACTAGACTCCGTAGATGCTCCAGAACAGAATAAGAGGACACATACAACTATACCGATCGCTCTGATGGGCGACATGCGTAGAGCAGGATGTGATCGCAAGCTAGCCCGGTGTCGATATGTTAACAGTTTTTTTCGATCAACGTGAAAATTCGCAGATATCATCGAAAGCAGGCCTGAAGTGGGGTGAGAATGTCTTTGTGTGGCAATTGCAATGTAGGGGAGGAGTCAAGAACGTCTGTGTGAATGGATCAGAGGATAGGGACCGATAATCGATGTTGATGAAGGCTTCAAGCTTTTGAGGTCCCCGCGCCTTCTGTGGAGACAGGTCACACCCCCACCCCCTCGATAAGAACTCTTATCCGGATGAACCCTTGATCCATCCATACATGATGTCCAGAACGCTCCTGTGTCCCCCTCACATCCCGGGGCTGTCGTGCTTCCATTTAGCTAAAATACAGAATGTGATTAACCGATTTTGCCTCCGTACGATCGAGATGTAACAGATTGTGGCTCATACCATCATGGCTGACCACAGTATATCGGGCGCGGCAGGGGAATTTTATCGGTCTTTCGCCTTTTTCCTCGAGAATGGCGAGTTTCTGTTGAATGCCTGAGTACAAGACATTGTGATGGAGAGTGCTATATTCCCAGGCCAGTAAACAGTTCGATGGTAGTCCTTCCCTTTTGTCCACGAAAAGTGATCCGGCAAGTCTCCATCCTAGCTCACGGAAACATGCTCCTTTCTGACTTCAAGTAATGTTGGCTTTGGTTGTCGAAGGATAGAAGTTAATTGGTCGAGTGATTCCGAATGCAAAAGAACCAGAGTCTATCCCGCGGACAATTTGACTTTGATTCCTCTAGGTAGCCATACAGTTTATGACTTTCTTCGTCTGTCGTGCCGTGCTTTTCTGAAGGGAAAACTCATCCTCGCGTACAATGTCATGGCTCGGTGCTTGACTCTTGCCTTGATTCATTCCGCATGTTCCTCATGTCTGACAACTAACGAAACCGTCTCTCATAGAAGTGCTCCTCGTCCCAATCTGGCTGCTCTGACGTTCACACTCATTCTGAGGCCTAAGCCATCGCGTTCACGTGATTGACGTGGGGCCGATATTCGTTGAGTGACTCCTCGTTTTTGCCCTCGTTCTGGCTTTAACGATCATCGTTTGTGCAATTATTCCGTCTGTGGTATAAGACAGGTTATATAATGACCTGTGAACTGAACGGAAGTTAGGAACGACCTCGAATCCATGATAAATCGCAAGATGTCATTCTGTCGTCAGGCGTGATATCCAGATTCAGAATACGATTGCCCGAAGACAGCCAGAACCTGAAAATCTTTCTAGTCAGCCTCTTATATGAACTTGGACAACTTAAGCTCACTCTTGTTACATCCAATCCTCTCGGCCCTCCTCGATTGCCAACTCTTGCTTTGCGACTTCACTATTATCATCCAGGGCAAGAAAAAAAAAACGTCAGCCTCAAAGAATCTTTTCATGATAACTCGAAGATGCCCAAATTGTTATGAGTCCCAGAAAATGGCCTTGAAGTCTGGAAATTACAAATTTAAATGCTCATCGAGTCATTCACTTTCAACTCGGTCCCAAATGTTGTAATCCCGTGTGTTGAGTCCGTTCGGTAAGTGCTGCAGTGTAATTGAAGTGTTGACTGAAGTAAAGTGTGTAAATAGACTGAGCACTCTGATGTTCCCAATTTCTCTGGAACTAATATATAAGCCAGAATATTGGACAATCGATCTATCCATTATTCAAGACTGTTCCTTGAGAACTAGAATTCATATACTCACGGCACAAACCAAAGGCGCACATGTCCAAGAATCAACAATTGTAAAAACTTTTTCCACCATCCCCTCCCGTTATTTGATGGGGTGCATGAAACTCGCGAAACGAATATGCAAGCGCGCCCTTGACGAAGCCAGCGTGTAAGGGTCAATTATGTTGCAACCGATTGAGAATTGTCATTCTTGATGGTCACAACAGCCCCAGTAATCATGTGCCCAAGTGAGTAATAACAGCTTGAGTGAGCTGATCTGGTATTGAGTAAAGGGGGGATTGTCGCAGAGTGACAAGGGTCCAAAACAAAAAATAACCCCGGCAATATCAAATTCGCTTCTCAGCAGTCTCTCTTAATACACCCTCTCGGCATTGGCCTTTCGAGAAACAGACATGTGAATCTCTAAGGGCTCAAAAATAGTCCTTTCTTGATTCCGTTTCAAGTATTTTTACTCATGCAGTCTCACTTCTACTCTGTCTCAAACCCCAGCAAAATGGGTGCATATCACATCTATCTGTCGCACCGTCGATTTATCTGCCTTGACCCTGCCGAATTCACGTTCTCTAAGCGAGTTCAAGGTCTGCTTGAGGTTGCTATGCCAGGACATAGGATGCTGATATCCCCTTGGTGCGTCAACGCCGTACCCATGCGAATCTTCACGGCTAGTGCTAGACACTAGACACCGTCCGAGTATGCTTGCGGGTCCGAATGTTTTTTTGCCCTCTGTAGCCATAAATGCTACCAGCTTACATTGATCATCGAGAAACCCGAACCCGTCATGCGATAACGGTTTCGGGAAAAAAAACGGATCCCCCAATCGGGAAGAAGTAAGACGCCGCTGCATGGTTTCAGGAAAACAAACGAAATCAAGGGCAGGTTATTCCTTTCATCCCAATTTCAACATCGGAGGGCTCGCTCGAAGAAGGAAAGACGAAATGATTCGAGTATAAGAAAGTTTATGTCTTGAATGAGTTCTCACAGAGATTACTCGACATTTCGGACTACCTAGCGGCAGGGAATCGACAACGATACTCAAGAGGGATCTTGCAATCTTGTGACGGTAGAATGGTGGAACAACGATTTTGAATTCCAGGTGTGAAGTCAAAATCAAAATTCCTATCCTTTTGCGGGCTTGGAAAAATCAAAACTGTGAAGTTTAAACCCCTCTTGTGCCCACAGCGACAACTAAGGCCTCAATGCAAAAATTTAATGGGAATAAGGGTATGGCGAACTTGAAAAGAAGAAGAACTCGTGAATTTCGCGGAGTCGATTACCAGAGTCTCGCATGACATCCATGTACGGTTCGAGTACTATGTATGATTGCTAAAGACAATGCTTCATGCGTTGCCTTCGTATCAAATTATCGAACGATCACCATCGTCAGTTGGGACGATTTCATGAAAGGAACAAAGTATTTCCTATGCGGCAGTGTACATGAGCGGCTTACCTTGGTGGAATGCGTCACGCTTAACGCCATGAGAGTTCAGGGTGTGGTAGTTTACAGTAGCCCAGAAATCTATCGACCAGGGTTCAGTGAACTGATCTGCCTGGGCCTTTCCCAAGGTATCTCTAGTTCAGGATAGAAATACATCAATCCTCAAATCCGACATGCTTACAAGTTACAAGGGTTTGATGTCAATATCTAATAGAATACCAATATCGTCAACCGGGCCATCTTGAAATTAGAAAGTGAAGTACATATACGTACACTTTGGGACAAATCTACTATGAGGGAGGCTAAGGTAAAAGACACTGAGCCTTCACAAATTCCGTATGAGCTCGATTCTGCACTTTCGTATTCCTGGAATGACTTGAAGACTAGATAGACGGCTATGACGCTTTTGTCAAGCCCAGTTTTCTTCCTTGATGTTAACCTCTCTTAACGTCGTAGTATACCTCGTCTCTCGTTTCAGTTGCCAACATTCTTCTTTTCTTGATCATTGACCCAGCGAGTTGAAATAAATCGTAATGGTTTATAGTCAGAGATTGCAGCATTCTGCTGTATACCCAGCTTGATTTGGCGGTACTCTTCGTGAGTTAGATGGATTGCGTCTGTCCACTTTTGTCCAATCCTGCAGAACTCTCCTTCCCCTATTCAAAAATATATTGAATGAGCTTCGGTGCTGTAAAACTTCAAGCGATGGGGATCACCATCGATTGGGATGATTCTCAAGACTTCTTTGTCTCACATTACTATTGATGGGTTTGAACTCTATCATTCCAGCTAAGGTTGGAATATAAAAGAGCCCAGAGGTCTTCATAGCCTTGAAATACGATACGTATTGAGAGTTGCCTGGTTCGCACTTTCATTGTGACCGGGAAGGGGGGAGAGACAATTCTTGGACGAGCGAGCAATCCCGGGATTTCCTGTCGGATAAAGAATACTTGAAGACGAAGTAGAGGTAGCTCTAGAGGCGTACACCACAACCACTAGTTTGATTGGTTGGAAAGATCACACAGCACGCTGATACTGTATTCTATAGAGGGGAGTGGCCCTTTGTCACTGTCCGTGACCAAGTTCCCACTCTTTTTCCGAATGTCAACAACTCTTGCCTGATTGCCAACCTTGCCAGCTCTGCGATATGAAAATCATAAGCGCAGTCTCTCCAAGGGTTGCAGACCCACTTACCTTTACTATTCAATTACACCCCAGATACAAGGCTCGGCACGTCCCAGCTTCGCTGCAATCCGGGGGACCTCGCCGTGGGTCAACACTCAGATATCCTTCTGTTATTCGGTTGCGTTTTGGCTTCGATATCGTGCACGCATGCCGGAGGATGATCCTTACTCGACCTGCATCTGTTACCTGCTGCTATGATCAAAAATTCCGCATGTTTTTTAGAAAAAGGGGAGGGTTAGCAGTACTCCGCGTCGCTGGACAGACAGAAATACTCTACGCACCGAGTCACTAGGGACAAAACAATTTCCACCAGGCGATAGGGGAGAGCCAGCTGTATGCACTTAGCAAAACGTCGTGTTTTCGAGCGGATTTGGAAGGTAAGTATTCCAATGGATGTTTAAGAGTGATTCAGGCTAATAGGAGGTTAGAACGCACCGAATTACTGTTTCAAGATGATTTTCTTGACGAGCGATGGCTTTTAGTTGAATCAACTTGCGCGGAGGCAGCTCACCAGTTCAGAGGCGACTTGGGGGAGTTGGAAGGGATAATATCCAGGGTGTCCATGCACACGAAAGGTGGCACCGAGAATGGCATAACTCAAATGACACTGAAAAATGGGAACGTCTTGATATTGGGGCTTGTGGCGCTTCCTCCTTTTACTGGGTAGAGAATTGCTGGACGCAGACTTTGTTGCGGCAAGGCTTTTTCAATCAGGAGTGGACACGCAGAGCTCAAAATATCGTTTCCTCAAACCCCGAGAATGCCCTTTGGGCAGGAAACGAGGTGTGGCGCCCTAAGGAACTGACCGGTGCGTTCGCAACGCAAGCTTGTCTCCGACATTGACCTTATGACAGATCTTGAAGGTTGTTCTGCCATTTATTGGACTATGTCATTTCAAAGATATGTTCTTGAACATTTGTTCCGAACGGTTGAATGTTGTTCAAAGTCTTGAACTTCTTGAGATGTTGGGCCATCTTTGTTCATTTATCATCTTTCCATGCTGACCACTTTCCGTGCTGACCAGACCATTGTACAGCCATAGGTTTGAGCCTTCATCATTGGTGGAAGACAAGACGGAAAATTACGTAACTCACGTTCAAGCGAACGAAATATTGCGCGATCACGTGATCCTGACATGTCCTTATGGTGCGGTTTGGCTGTTGGCAATGTGCTGGCGTCGCTGACCTTGTGGTCGCTTGCTGGATGCAGGCTGATTAGAAGAGGGACTTGTTGAGCAACTAGCAAGTATGGGAGTCTAGGATGAAGTGCATTTGACGTGTGTCAGGTCAGAAAGAGCTTTTGAAGAAGTTCAGCTCGAAATGTTCTGCCTGTCAGGACTCAAGACAATAACAGCCATGGCGATAGTCACCATGGAAGATCCGGTCACCTTTACCTATAACGTCCTTTCGGTAATTGGGTACAGGACAAAGTACAAGAACAAAGGCCCAGACATGGAGACGTTCAGGAGCTAAGACGAGTTCTTTCCCATGCCTAATCATAGCAGCCGTGCAGGTTCTGATTTGCAATGACTGTTGCTGTGTTCAATCGCTCGCGGTCGTCGTTCGATGGAGCCACAGCTTAATCAGCTACTTGTAGCTAGCGAGGACATGTGGATTGATCTTCCCTGCGACGACTGCCGCCGGACCCACTAGTCCCAAGTTTTGACTAGCAGCGTGTTACGTATAGAGGACGGCGGGTGAATTTCGGCGTGCCCACAGCGCAAGTCGAGTGCTTTTTGGCGGGGTTGTTGTCAAACCAAGAGGGTCATGCTGAGCCTGGGAAATAGTGCCGTATCATTGTCAGTCTATGGCATCTCGCGGGCGGTATGCTCATGATTGCCTCCAGCACTCGAAATACGTAGGATTTCGATGACGGAAACCCGATTTAACCTGCCCTCTCAACGAATCTGCTTTCGTTTGAGATCTCGACTTACGCAATCGTATCACATACCAATCTGGTTAGACGGAGCCTATTTTACCCGCTACGCCTGTCCTCTCTCATGAGAGTGGTTTATGGGAATTGGAAGGGGACGAGAGAGGGTGGCGCCAGAGTCCTCTCCAAGTTGCTGCTGATCGGCGAGAAGAAGCGGTTTTTGATCTGAAAGACGGAGAAGTTGACGTTCAGAATGAGTAAGGAACCCTTTTTTCAAGAAGCACGCGGGGACCTTAGAAAAAAAAACTGGATAAATAGGGTTCTGTAACGTTCCTTCCTACCACCATCTGCTTCTCTTTCTCTTTCATTATGTCTAGACCCTCTGCCGCGCATGACCCGCCCCCACCGTATCCTGGCCCCAGCAGCGCCTTTTCGCTTCCCCTGTACGAGACGGTGGCTGCACTGGACTACTGGGACGAATCGTATTGCCTCCCTCCATACCAGGCTCGTACGGGACAACGCTTCCACCCGTATAATCGTGTCCTCCCTGTACACCGAGGCTACATTCCTTGCCAGGTACGTCTTTCTTTCCTGCTCTCTTTTTTTCTTTCCGGATCAACTTCGTTTCAGGAAAAATCGTTTGAAGAATTCTACAGGTCTCTTCAACAATCTGTGAATCATCGAATGGGTGTATGTTCCCTTCTGGAAAATTTCTATGCTTTATCTGACTTGATGGTAGGTGTCAACCACCGTCGTTGAAGCCCCTCCCACCACTGTACATTTGCCTGTCCAAGTCTCCGCTAACAACCCAGTGGCTGTAGGTGTTTCAACAGACATGTTTGAATATCCACTCATGTCAACATAGGTACCAATTCACGACGTCGCACGATCCGCTGCACCTGGTTCCCCTCCCCTGCCTCCTTTGGCCCAAATTCCTGTCGAGGACCCTGAAGAGCGTCTCCGCCGCCCCGCTTGTAAGGCTCTCCTTGACT
>JABCKS010000698.1:0-13404 GCA_018851325.1 Termitomyces sp. DKA19 | reverse complement strand
TTTGATATTGATACCAGTTACGAGGTCATGATCCACCATTGTTTTGATAGTACAAGGACTGATATGGCCAAGGCAACAATGCCAGAGCCTCATTGTGGGTCTACTGGCAATGAATGCGATTTTATTTTGATTGATCCCCATAATCATTGTTTTGATGTGATAAAGAGTTCCTTTAGCTCCTATCAGGTTAGCATGTAAAAATTCTTTGCCATTCCAGAGGAGTCGAGCCCCATATTTGAAGCTATTAAAGGAAACCCCGGATCGATGTAATGACCCAAGACTTATCAAATTAGCGCCTAAAGCTGGGATGTGGAGGACATTGCATAATTGCACATCTGTGACACCATTGGGCAGGCAGGTTCTGAAGGTAATCGTACCTTTCCCGGCCACTTCTAAGGCATTCATGCCTCCAACCAAAATGTGTTCATTGCTGACTGGTTTATAGGTAATGAAGTATCCCCGATCAGCAATCATGTGGCAAGATGTGGCACTATCAAGAAGTAATCCTTCTGGCATACCTCCATTCGTGGCCATCAGTAACTTGCCTACCTCACGAGAGGCATCATCAGGTGTCGACAATGATATATTTGCGCTCCCAGCGAATTTATTTTTGTTCAGTTTGGGACATTTCGGGTGCCAATGACCTTTTTCGCCGCAGTTATGACAAATATTGTCAGGTTTTGCTTCGCGTTTTGGTCTCGTATTTTTCTTGATACGTTTGGAGTCAGATTTGCTCCCACTCGAATTACAATCGTTTTTCGAGATAAACGCTAATGTTTTATTCGAGGCAGAGTCTTCCAATGTAATTCGTTCGTAAAACGACAATAATTCGGTCGTAACCACCTCCAATATGAGGGTTGCACCGCGAAGTAATAGATTGTGCTTGATGACTTCCCAAGTGGGGGTCTTTGGTAAAGACAACAGCATCGCGTTTAGGATTGTATAGTCATCAATGTTATGACTTGCGTCAATAAAACGATGGCGGACGTTCATATAGAACCCAAGATGATCAGTCAGGGGTGAGTGTCCATCCCAACTCTTCGCATATAGCTGTTGATAATAGTAGTGGACATTGACTCCACTCTGCTGGTCGACATAATTCTTTCGAAGTTGGTCCCAGACTATTTTCGAACTGGCATGGTCCGTGATCGCTTCGCGCTGTGTATATTCGATTGCAGCACGGATTAATCCAATAGCAGAATCATCTTTGATGACCCAGCGCTCATACTTGTCAAGCGCATGCTCCCAAGTAGAAAATTCCTTCGTCTGCATGACCTTCATCAGATCATCATCCTCTTTGTATGAGGCTTCAGATTGTTCGTCACTCCTCGGGCACGAAGAAGCCAACAATTCAGGGAATTTAGCGGGAGGTTTGGGAGGTCGTATATCACGTCCGGAGACTACGCCCCATAATCCTTTCGCCTGTAGAGCGGACTTCATGTTGTCTGCCCATACATGGTAATTCGTACCATTGAACTTGGGAAACTGCAAAGTTTCGGAAGTGTTATCATTCGTGGCGGTGGGGCCCATAACCTGTCGCAGCATATTGCAGACGGCGTATATTGTATATAACTAATACAAATGATTTGAATCTGGAATCTGGAGTCAAGAAATCGAAGATAATGTTTAGTTTATGTATAATAACATGTATAGTACAAAACTGACCTGGAGTCAAGAAATCGAAGATGATTCTGACCCCAAGTTTCATAGCGTTTATAACTAACCGTACTGGTAAGACATTGGAGCTATATACGTAAGTAGTGAGTAATATGAGCGTAATGTATGACATAGATGAGATTAGAAATAATAAATGAAACATACGTATGACCCATGACGAAATGACGTGTATCCGGGTCGAAGCTACCAGTCATATTTCCTCATCATTCATTACTAAAATGTATCATGGTCTATGCACGGCGGTGAGGAGTACAAAGAGAGGAATATCATGGGAGAATCAAGCAAGCAATTACCTTGCCACGGCTCGGAGTCCAGAGGGAGCGGACGTTTCAAACTTGATGCATAACGATTGCCTTCAGGTTTTGAATCAAATTTGAAATTGAACCATTTCGAGTGCGAACTTTCGTTCCCATTAAATCAAATCAATGAAATTTTTTATAATGCTATTTTACAAAGTGTGCCCGAGTGTAACTTAAGCCCACCGTAACTAATTGAAATAAAGTTTGAATTACAAAGTCTAGGTTTATCCCATTTGAGCTACTTATAATAAGAACTTAAGCTTCGCATCAATAGCTACTTCATGACTGACATCATCTATTCAATCATCTGCGACTTTTGTAAAAGAGCCAGCGCCTCCGGAGAACGAACCTTGATTGAACATTGGAATGGAGCTGGTTGACTAGACTATGTTAAAACATTGTTGTCGACTTCTAGGAACCATGCCATACCTCACGGATCCGCTCAGCTGCTTGAATACGGGTTCTACAATGTTTCCGTCCTTATCGACACTTTTTGAAATCTCAAGGATAGCCAGCGACATGGCTGCCATGATAAAAAGTGATTCATCTGCAAGTACACGGCCTATAAACACGATATGACTTTGCTTGAGGAATCGATGAGATATTTCATTCACCTGGGCAGACACTGAGAACATCATCCAAAGAAGGACATATTGAGTTCAAGAAATAAAATGCAAAACAAAAGTCACCTACCGCCTCCCGAAGCCAAAAACAACGTCATATATATCCCTTTCTGCGGTGTGACCTTCACCCGATACAAACCGCGATGGATTAAAGATATAGGGATCGGTATAAGTATCTGAGTCATGCAGCATGTTCCTACGAGAATATGAGTGACCTGGATTGAGGTTAAGAAACAGCATAACGGGTACCATATATTCGCCACGACAATTGATCCCTTGGGAATCAAGTAACCTTCGTAAATGTCGTCTTCCATGGTGACGTGGGGAAGTCCTGGCGTAGAGTGGATGATGAGATGACTTGCCCTGGCAGGAGCGACAAGGACGGACCATTAGGGACCACAGTATGTAAACGTATAACCTCTCGACAGATGGCATCGATATAAGGAAGATTTGAACGATCTTCTTGGGTTGGGAACCTATTGAGGCCTACTATGGCATCAATCTCGGCGTGCGCCCGGATCTGCACCTCGGAGTGTAATGCCATGAAGAGGAAAAAAGCTTTTATCATTGATATACCCTAAAGTCTGGAGGTGACCGGACGACTCTGAAAGAACCAAACAACACACCGTTGAAAACTTCCCTGCCGCTATGGTGCTTGCGTTCCATTTGAGGTCATCGAACTCACTAGGCGAACTCATGCCAAGTTCCAAGAAGGCCGATAAAAAAGAGTGGTGTTCCAAATGGCTAGCCTAACGATGCATGAACACTGGAGGTCAGCTATGTAAGGTATCGACATACCAGGTTAGGCATCATGTATTCGTATGGCGTTGTCACCATATCACTGAGATCCCTAGCCCACATACGCGCTTGCGAGTGAAATCCACCTCCAGGAAACCATGATGGCAGGTAACGGACTAGATTAATGCATGTTAAATTGACAGGCGCAGCTCAATGTTTAAACCTTACGCGGCGGAAACAGATCAACAAAGAATGCACCTGGAGCCGTAGCGACAGAAAATTGCTCCATTCCACGATCAAGAAGTTGAACAAACTGATCACCTTCCTCCTTCACTTCATAGCCGTACACAATTTTAAGAGCGACCGTGCCAACATGCCTGTCAAGTGCCGCAGGAAGATTAATATGGACGAATATTAGGAGACATGGATAATGGGACTCACTGCTTGATATACACAACGAGGTCTTCAGGGTTTTGACAAACGTTCCTCAGGAAAGTCCGTACTGCTAGCTTCTCTGACTTGTGGAACTCCTTGGTTACTATAGGAGTGCCAAAAAGTTGATGGAATCTCTTCCGGTGAAGCTGAAATCTGTGACCGTAACGTAGCAGGGGTATGGCATTTTTCCATCCTATTAATTCTCCGCCCATTGGAAGGACAGGTCTATCTGAATAGATACGTCCCTTTTTTTTAAGCAAATTTTGAGCAACCTCGGCAGAGTTGATGATGACAATCGTCTGCCCAAACACAGTCACCGAAGATATGTCCCCTGGCGGAGCTCAATACCAAATTTAATTCATGGAGAGTATACGAACCATATTTTTCTCCCCATTGAGCAAAGGTCTGCCATGTCGTTTCCTTGGGCATATCAAAGAGATTGCCGACTATCGGCCAGCCTTTTGGTCCAGGAGGTAGACCTGGTTTACGCTTCCAGATGAACCGCTTTAACATGAAAACAGAAACAAAGATTAGACATATCGCAAAAGTGGACATGGCCATTGGATTCTGCTTGAATGAGGCAGCAGACGAGATCCTTATAATACAGTCTTCTACATAAATACAGTAACGTTTCAGGGGGGAGGGAAGAAACGTGATGGTCCAGAGTATAACGAGTCTGAGAAATATGAGCGACTTTCGGCAGTGTAGTAAAATTGTGAAACTTACATATCAGCTCAGATCTGAGCCTAAATAGATCGTCGGGAAAGCGAGTATGCCGAGAATTGCTCTGACATGTTGAGAAAGCATCCAATGTGGAGTTACTTGAGGTGAGGCCGATTTACACGGAATATGGATGCAATGAAACACCTTCCGGACACGCGAGGTTGGCACTTGGGCCGTCTACGGCGCGCACAAAACACGGAGTGGGGATCTTCTACATATGAAGAAAATTCCTTGGCAAGGGTCGGAAAATCTGAAGTAATGTATGCAACTAGAGCTTGATGGGGTATGCAGATGGTCATCGGACGGTATATTTCCCTCCGGCTTTAAATCATCGTCTTGGAATGAAGAACACACTAGCCTTAGGATCGTGATTAGTACATCCCACAGTCGGAGGGTCTCCTACCTTAGCGGAAAAGTGTTCCCAATCAATGATATGGTCCACCCATCAGTGCGAATTTTGCAATTTATCATTGATGATAGCTATCTAGGCACTTGTTCAAGGGTCCAAACCTAAAAAAATACTTGATCGCCAAGCAAGACAACATTATTTGACCAATAGAAAGAGACGAATTATCACAGCAATTGTCCGGTCAACTAAAACTTATTAATTTCATATCCTAGGCATGAGAGCTTTCCCGCTTCCCACTAACCCCTTTCCCCCTCCCCAGGGTTGGGTTCACCTCTGTGTTGCTCGACCCCTGCTGACCGCAATGCGTGGGATGCACGTGTTGCACCCTTCAACGCTGCCTATCACGACCCACGAATGTACTAGGTCAGCATGATAAAAAAGGGCCAGGGAACGCCAGTCGGCTCATTCTCCGCGTATGCGAGGGAGTCTGAATTTTCGCGGCTCTCGTAGCGTACAGTAGTACCATGCAACGTGGCGCTATGAGCCCAGCATGAATGAATTTGACCCAAAAAAAAAATCAATTGTCCGGTCATGGCTCAAAATTGAAACAGGAGGTTTGAAATCGATCCCAGGAACTGTAATATTCCGATCGTGAGGTACAGGTATATATACGTACATCTTGCCAAGCGGAAGTTAGATAGAACTACATCAGTACCGTGTCGTAATCTCTAGAACCGTGGGTATCCCCCACAAGTCAAATGGCATGCAGGGCAATGATACAAAGCCGAAAAGCAACGTAATCAATCTAGTGATCGAGAATTCGTTTCTCTGCTATAAAGGTAAGTGAGAGGAAAGGAAACAATGATAATATCGATTATGCTTCATAATGTCACGGGTGCTTCAAGCTTGAGGATGTACGTAAGACAAAGCCAATACGGAGACCCATACGTTGAGATGAGAATGTCATATGGAAAAATAGAGGAGCAACGTAACCATGGCTGTTGTAGGCATAGGAAGAACTTGTCACTGATGGAAGAGTACATGCTTGGCCTTCATGCATTTACAGTAAGTGTGTGGTATTAAATCCGCAAATCGATTTGTGCAAATACCTGGGTGGTCTTTACTTAGGAAGGCTGATAAGCAGGAAACGGGTCAATGGGAGGTACCGGAGACGTGTTCAAACGCCTAGACCAGTGTCACGATAGACCACCTGTTTATGCAGAGTATGGTCACACAGAATTGGAGTCTCGCGATAGAACTGTTATAAGTCCTCTATTTGCAAGAGCTGTCTACTCTACACAATAGGTAGGATCTTTATATACTATAGGTAGCCCGGAAAGTATTGGAAGTAACTATAGTGATGCGAAATCAAAGTTAGATTATAACCCAAAGTGTATAATCTTTAGTCAAAGAGGTCCAACTTAGATCTTGCAAGAGTTCGGGGCTCAGATACCACAATCCCTCACTTGTAGGTAGATGAAAGTACTAAGATTAATTGATTGAATCCTAAAGTTCGAGACAGTCTCAACACAACAGAAAAGGGTTCAAATAGTATTTTAAACTGAAACCCAAAGCTATCCAGTCGTTCCTAAGCCTAAGACGTCTGCTCCCTGGGGACTCCGAGCTGTGGCAAGGGAATTGCTTGCCTTGTTCTTCGAAACCTCCCTTCTTTTTATACCTCCCCTTGTGCATGGACCTCGGTGATGGCATGTTTATTTACTCATCCCGACCCGTACCTGAGATGCCGGTGCTTGCTTGGCGCGGTCTCGAACAATCCCAGAGCAAAGTTTATCCTCCTTCTCTTTTCCTTGGCCAATCTCCCTTTCTTTTTAAACTCCTTTGTCTGGTTGTGCGAGCACTCATTCCGTTCAACTTTTCTGCCACATGGGTTGTATTGTGGGTTAGGGCCAACAGTCAGATTGTGGACAGGAGATGGAGAGGATCTTTGATGAGTGGTGGCTGATTGACTTTTGGACTTAGTCCAAGATCAGATCTGGTCACCACCACTCTTCAGCTATCATACTTCAGTCCCAATTCTGGATTGCTTCCTTTTTTGCTGCTGTCCATCCACTGGTCATTGTTGCTATGTGTGTCTGAGTTCATAGGTGTGAGGTGTCCTGTGTCTACAGTCTTCAATGGCTTCACTTATGGTTTTCAGTGGTATAATTTTATCTGGACTTTTTTTCTCTCTTACAGTCTGTCTTATTTCAAAACTGACATATCAATAAGTAGAAGTAAGTTTCACTGAATTGAATAGATTAGTAGAAGGCCATAAAAAGTGACCTGCATCATGGGTACCACTACAACCAGTTCCTTACTTGCTGACTCTTAGAGATACAATCAGCACTTTACCACAGTCAATTGATATTCTACTTGTAAATGCTTGAAACAAGGCCTTCCTTCCTCTGTGCAGCTGATATGAATAAATGGGGGACAAATGCAGCAAAATATGAAGATTCACAGAGTAAAGACATTTGCTTGGCTTTGTCCCCTTGTCAGAGAGCTCATACATATGACCCTTGATGCTTATAGTCTCAAACAATTGCAGGGAAGAAGCATTTCATGACTAATACATGTGCCAGATGAGGTATTCTCACACTATATTATCATGATATGCAACAGGGTAAACTGAGCATGATTGTGAGCATACTATAACCAGTAAGGTTACCATTACCTTAATTCCTGCACATGTACTGCACATTGAGCCATAGTTAGACACCAATGTGCACTGTTGATGTGCATTCTTAGATTATATAAAGATAACATCTTGTAATTCACAATGTATCTAGTCTAATCCAATATTTTGGTCTGATTCAACTACTGCATGATACATGCAAGATTGTTCTATTTGTAGCCAATGGCTACATTTTTTTGGATCTTCTGCTATTGGCTTTAGACTCTAGACTCTTGTTACCAACCTAGGCAACTCTCATCAAAATTCTGAGCTTCTTTTCTGCCACATCAACATTCTGTTTCCATAGCTGATTTCTTGGAGCCACCATCTGGCTCCAGTCCTAATGAGATGCTTTTAGTGTTGAAATACCATCCCCTACCAAAGCAGGATGACAATGTCACTTGCAATATGAGCAAGAGCTTTGGAATGCCTGGGGGGCTATCCATTTCATGAATAAAGTTAATATTGAACCCTGGTGCTAGACCAGGGGATAAATCAGGGTTGTTAGTGGCAACAACAAATCTACCATCACTAATCTATCTGATTTTGCCCAATAATTTGAGGTGGGTCATAGGGAGATATAGCTGACTCTGTCCAATATGTGAACACTATGCAGGGTAGTGCACTAGCACATAGTACCCCATACAGATCAGTACAGCCCCTTGTTGGGGCTGTACTGGAGACACTATCAGAGCAGACAGCACAATACCAGAGAGTGATTCCAGCTACTATGTCTAGACAGAAGGAGCAGGTTAAGGGAAAGGTGCTTGCAGCACCCCCAACAATGATGAAGTAGGAAGGAGGTGGCCAAGTGCCACAGGAGAGGCATAAGAGCCCTTGGAGAGTTCTAGACTCAGAGCCTGAACTAGATTCATTTGATGAAGAGGAGGATAAAAGGTCATTATTGACTCTATCAGTCCAGCTTCAGCTGCTACTGGACTATTTTCCCAGCAGTCACAAAAGAATTGTTACAGAAGCATCTACAGTCACTGGCTGATAGAGGCCAGTATGTACTTAGGGCTGATTTGACAGAATATATAAAACTTTTGCTCATATATTTGAGTTGGAGCTCAAGGAATATATCAAGCATAAGGCAGCCCAAGGGACCCAACATCAACAGCCACTCTGGCTGAGTCTGTAGATTATGATCTATTGTGTCAATGGGCACTAGACATTGCAGAAGCAATGGATATGCTGAATGTGCCTCAACAGGCAAATGAGTCTCAACAGGACTATACAAGATGTCTGGATGCTGCACAATGGCAAGCTAATACAAGTGGCATGCCTTGTCTGGCAGTATCCAACCTGGAGTCAGCAATGTCTAACCCTGTGGGTATTGAGGCAGAGGAGTTATTGTGAGATAAGGATGCCTCATAGATACATCACAATTAAGGAAGAGGAATGCAAAGAAAGCATTCTAGGTGAACTTGTTACACTAGTATGATTGTGTCAATTATCAATGCATACACAATCAAGATTTGTAAGACCATAGCAAGTTGTTAATGGACAAACAGGGTATAGCATTTGAAGAGTGTGAAGATGTTATGCCTGTAGACAATACAAGGTCACAATTTGTTGCAAGGACTGGAGGGCTGGACAGGAAACTGGACAATGGAAGTAGTGATGATGACAACTACAGTGAATATGGAAATGGTCTTTGTAATAATGACCAAGATGGATGGGATCATCAAGACAATTATAGACCCTCTAGTTGTTGGATGGATAGTCCAGTACCCTGGCCCCTCAGGGTCCATGTTGCAAATGGAGGATGGAGGAGCCTGTGTATCAAACAAACAGGACATGGTCATTTCCCTTACTATATGATTTACATGCAAGCATGCCTGGAATGAATGAAGTGGTTAAGATCTATATAGATCATATGCATGACTACCTGAATTATCTAGTAAATGACTCCCTTGGAGTCAGTTCAAGTTTTCTGATGCAGTCAAGCCTTATCAAGCCAATGGAAAGCATATCCAAGTGTATACTAGAGGACATAAGTTCTTCCAATTAGAAGACTGGGCTATGGACATGTGCTACCATTTAGCAGCTTGCTGCTATGATGGACACAAAATGGACCAGGAGTGCATTCTTGTGCTCTATGAGTTCATTGATGGGGAGGCATGGAACTGGTTCTGCCAACATGTCCTGTATATAAACAGGAATAAGTACAATTGGACCTTCATAGAGGTCTTAATTGGATTGTATAACCACTTTATAAATGTAGCAACAATGCAAGAGGCTTGTAAAGCCTTTTGAACTGCAGTGTATGATGCTCAAATGGGCATCCAGACATTTTATGATGACCTAGTGGGTCATGCTCAGAATATGGCCATTTACTCAGATGAATTTACCACTTGGAAGACATTCCTTGATGGAATATCTGTTGAGATGTACTATGTACTAATACATAACAATAATCTGTTACTGAAGGTTAACACTGTGACTGAGTTCCTAGCATATGCCATATGCTATGAGCAGTCCACACAGACTGCAATCCATTATGATGAGTACAGCTCTTGCTGTACACAAGGAAGTTGCCAACCTATAAAGGTCGGAACATTCTTGGAAAAGCATTCCAAGATGGAATGAAACTGCAACCTATGGTTTGTAGTACAATGGACACTATCAGCCAACTATAAGCCTTGTCTAGAACCAGCTGGCAAGGTTGTTAGCAGTGAAAAAGGATCAATCTAGGCTTGGACTGGGCCAACTGGACTAAAGGCAACACAGAATGCTCCACTGCAAGGGGGCCCTCTCAAGGTTGCCTTTGGTGGTGGTGACATAGGTTATAAGCCTAGTTGTGGTGCAGTGAAATGCTATAATTATGGCTAGATGGGCCACCACTCTAAGGAGTGTCAGGCACAAAGAGTGTAAGTATGAGCTACCCATATAGTAGGAATGGAGGGCAATGCTGAGTGGGAGTGTTACTAGAGAAGATCAAGAGAAACTTGGTGAAGATGAGGAAGCTCCTCAAAAGACAGGAGAAAGCTGTGGTTAATGATGCTAAGAGTGTCCAGATTGACAGAGACAAATACATTGCAGTAGATATATATGACAACAATTACTATGCTCATGATAATGAGGAGGAGCATATGTTTGTTCTTACAGAGTATCAGGAGGATAGATGTATTTAAATACAATGCATTACTCTTCAAAAAGAAGCTGATAAGCTGCAGAGACCACAGTATACTTCTCAAGAGAAGAAGTGCCTAGTAACCTATGTTGAGGTCCATGGACATCAAGTGTAGACACTGTGGGACTCTGGGAGTACTACTATAGGCATTACACCCCACTTTGCCCATGTGAATGCAATACACATTCAGGAGTTGACAGAGCCACTGATGCTTCAATTGGGAACTGGAAGGAGTTGTGCTGTCATGCAATTCAGTATGGAAGTAAATATCAGAATATCAGGATCATCAATGAAGGAGTATGTGGACATGGCAAGCTTTGATCACTATAATATGATCATTGGTATATAGTTTATGCAAAGGCATAAAGTATCTCTTGACTTTGTGAATAACAAAGTGATAGTCAATAGAGTTCCATTGAGGGCTAAGAGGATTGTCCTGGCAGACACAGATGACTGTCTACAATAGTACAGGGCCACAGAGAAGTGTTGTAATAGCTGCAACTGACTAAACAGTTGCAGGAACATGATAGTAGAGGATGGTGATAAGAAATTGGCTCCAATAGCCAGCTTACTGGTGAATTCATCAGTGATATTGATGTCTGAGGATGAATTCCAAGAAACTCTGGAAAGGGGGGAGGAGCTAGGCCAGCCAGTAATAGTTAACAAAAAGGCTGTAAGGAAGCCTGACAAGGCTTGTCTACCTGAGAGTACTCATATAGAATAAGTAAGGTTAGAATCATTACAGTGTCAACTGCCTAGCTCCAGAGTGAAGGTGGAGGACCAAGTAACAGACAAGGTCAAAGAGAGACAACAGAGTGCTATGAGCTACAGAAGAAATGACTGATAGTGTAAGATCCTTTTGGGATTGACCAGTGCTACTACTGGACATACATGGGCTTATAACTTGCACATACTACTGGAGTGGAATGAGGCCACCTTACAATGATGAGATATCAGAGCCAGCAGATATAATGTTTAATGGTAAGTCACTAAAAGTGAAAAGTGTGCAGTGGTCAAGGAGTTTGGAGTTTGACAGTATCAAAGCTTCCATTTGGGCTGAGAACAGAAGACACTGGAGAAGTACATCTGTGTATGCTTAGAGAATAGTTTAAACCTACAGGTCAACCATACTGGAAGTGCATGGACAAAGGAAAAGTGAAGGCTCATAGCCTCTTAGATAATGACATTCCATGATTGCACTAGTAATGGCGGCAGAAATTTTCTGATATTGTCAATGGGACAAAGGAGAAGCTTTCTCCATGAAGGGAAGTGGACCATGAGCTTAATTACATAGATGATACCAAGCAGTACAAGTACTTGTTGCCTTACTACCTGTGAGCACTACAAGCACAGCTTTATAACAAGACAAATCACTATATCAATGCTAAGTGGTGGGAGCCACAGCCAGCAATGCAAGCTGCACCCTTGTTATGTATTCTCAAGAAAGATAGGACACTTCAGACTGCTTTGAATATATGAAAGTGCAACAACAATGCCATTAAGGATGTGACACCACTTCCTAACTAGGAAGTAATTTGTAAGGATGTTGTGAAGGCAAGGTATAGGTCAACAATTGACCTGACAGATCCCTATAAGTAAGTATGCATATGTATACAAGACATTCTGAAAACTGTGTTAGCATCCTTAATGGTCATGTTTGTAATTAATATTATACAGATTGGCAATAGTAATGCACCAGCAATGTTTCAGAGGTTAATGACCTCTATATTCTGAAATATCATTGGAAATTTATGCACATCCAATGAGATAATATCTTTATATTTTCTCACTCCATTGAGGAGCATAAGCAGCACTTACACACTATATTTGAATGACTGCATAGAGTGAG
This sequence comes from Termitomyces sp. DKA19, assembly GCA_018851325.1. NCBI lineage: Eukaryota > Fungi > Basidiomycota > Agaricomycetes > Agaricales > Lyophyllaceae > Termitomyces > Termitomyces sp. DKA19. The sequence goes on along the minus strand of JABCKS010000698.1, from coordinate 901 downwards.
CTTGTATCTTAAATGGAAGAAGTGCAACTCATATGCACAAAGTATTAACTGCTTAGAGCATATTATAGATGCACAGTGTATTTACCCAGACTCAGATAAACTCAATTATATATATTTAAGAGTGGCAAACACCATATAATTACAAGGATATCCAATGTTTTATTGGACTAGTTAACTACATAGGTAATTTCTTACCAGATATGACTGCTTATACTGGTCCTCTCATGGCCATAACCAAGAACAGGTCTCCATTCCACTGGTGATCACTACACCAGTAGTGCTTTGAGATGGTCAAGCAAATTTGCTAAAACACTGATTATTTGCCTAATAAACCCACATCTTGATAAGCTAATATGGCTCATATGCAACATGTTGAAGATGGATGTAGGAGCCATGTTCAGCCAAGGAAAGACCTAGAAAACCTGCAGATCTGCAGGATTTATGTTGTACAAGTTTCAACTGCACAACAAAATTATGCAGGTCATTTATTTCAAAGGGATCATATATCTATATAGTTTGTCTAACTTGATCATAAGTAATTGGGACTCTAAGTTTACTTCCAAATGGTGGAAGGAGCTGCACAAGCTGCTTGGAGCAAAGTTGCTCATGTCAACTTCATTTTGTCTGCCAACTGATAGTCAGATAGCATGTGAATCAGAATGTCATGCAAATATTCAGAGCATTTGTTCATCCTAACCAGAAGGACTGGGTGGATCATATTGTGCTGGTTGAATTTGCAATTAATGCAAGTGTATCTAAAACTATAGAATATGCACTCTTTGAGCTCAACAATGGCTATATGTCATCAATGATCAGGGAACTTTATACTAACAAAGTGATTTGCAATGCAATCAAGGACTTCATACAGAATGCACTGATAGGCTTATCAGCTGCACATGAT
>JABCKS010000697.1:0-13406 GCA_018851325.1 Termitomyces sp. DKA19 | reverse complement strand
GGAGTTCTTCTACCCAGATACATTGGGATGCTGCACTTTAGCAGGGGGGTGATGTCAGGGACCACTCAGTTTGGCTCATTTCATCTCATTTCACTTCATTTCACCTCATTTCACTTCACTTTATCTCAGATCATTTCACCTCAGAACCACCATCATGTGCAGACAGGTCAATGATGGCACATGACTTTGGTCTATGAGGTTAGGGTTTACCTCACCTCACTTCACCTCAACTCACCTTATGTTTCCTGTTCTGGACTCCCTGTTAGTTGCATGATGAGTGGGAGCACATCATGGAGGGCATATGACTGTCTATCACTGTATAGTTAGTCCCATGGTTCAGAAGCCTAGAAGGTCACACTGGGCATAGGAAATCTTCAGACTTGTTCTCTTTGGATCTCTCTTTGCCAGGTGTGTAGCCAGATCTGTATATGTAGCATAGCTCTGAATAGACTTTGGATCTCCCTTTTCCAGCTGTGTGATTTCAGTTTCAGCCTCCAAAGGTTGCCCTTACACTTCCAGACAATAGCAACAACTCTATATATGAGGATTGGATTGATTGACTACATGGCTTCCTGCACCAAGTTCAGCTTCCCCTCCCACTACTTTGCTATGTCTCTTCAGTCTCACAATTGCTACCCCCTCTCTTTGAGTTCCAGCCCTTAGCAACATTCATTAGCAACACTCAGGATACAGCAGCCCTATGACTAGTGACTAGTGATGACTTCTTGCCTCTAGAGATGATACTACTATGACTTATAGCAACATCCCTTATACTGCTAAGGCTATTGCTATTGATGCATGTATCTTGTTGGTCCAGAAATGGCTTAGCAACTAGGCCTGGTGACCTTAGTAATGACTCCTATGCAAGCTTTATTTGCTATGCCACTATATTCTTCATTGCAGATGGTAAGCTTTAGTAACAAAATAAAGATAGTGCCTACAAGCTATTTATCCCTACTGACTGCTGCTTACATATCTTACAAGCAATTGCATAATGACTTAGGCTATAGAGGACTTTTTGCTACCTGCTCAGCCTTACTGGAATGTTTTTGGTGGCCCTAAGTTAGTGCCAACATTGTATGGTATATTTATACTTGCTACATCTGCCAGATCTACCAGATGATTAAAGTACTTATCCCATCAACTGTTGCTATACCAGCACCCTTGTTCAGCAAGATATACATTGACACTATGTTCATGCTACCTTCTAATAGGTTCAAGTATATCATTCAAGGACATTGTTTGCTAACACATTACCCTAAATTCCATATGTTTGCTAGGGAGAATAGTGATGCTATTGCTAAGTGGTTGTATGAAGATGTCATTTGCTTCTGGGGAGCTCTTAGGAAAATTGTTACTGATAATAGCACCTCCATCCTGAAGGCTGTCACCTACTTAGTGAAAAAGTACAACTTGCATCATATTAGGGTCTCTGGTTACAACAAGCATGCTAACAGTATAGTCAAGTGACCTCACATTGATGTTTGCCAAGCTCTCTTTAAGGCCGTTGATAGTGACCAATTTAGGTGGAGTACTGCTTATTATTCAGTCTTTTGGTCAGAACATGTTACAGTTCACAAGTAAATGGGTTGTCCCCCCTACTATGCTGTTACAAGTACCTATCACTTTTTTCTAGCTAATATAATTGAAGTGACATACTTGCAACCACTGTCCAACTCCTTTATGTCCTCTACCAACCTCATAGCCTGTTGAGTAATTGATTTACAATGTTGCCAAGAAGACCTCAAACAACTCTACAAAACTGTCTTTAGCACTTGCTGCTTAGCTGCTATCTATTTTGAAGCTGAACATGCTACTACAATTTGCAACTACAACTTCCAGACTGACAACCTTGTATTGATGAGGAATACTAGGATCAAGGTTACCTATAACAAAAAGATGAGGCCTCATTACCTAGGCCCTTTAGTGGTGATATCTTGTAACTATAGAGGTGCTTACATCCTTTGTGAATTAGATGGCTCAGTCTTGCATTACTTGGTAGCTGCCTTTTGCTTGGTCCCCTATTGTGCTAGAGGAATGCATAACTATGCCTAGCAATGCCTTTGACATTGAACCCTCCTGCCTATGTGAACTTGAACAAATCAACCTTGTGGATGATGATGACATTAGCAATGTCATTAATGAAAACAACAACTAAAAATCATTTACTAAGCTTTAGCAACTTTGTTTTCACCTTTTACTTCACTTATGCATCTACTATACCATTGGAAAGACCATTATATACAATACAACAACATTAAGTCTTTTGTCTTATTTATTCTATATCATCTGTCTTGCTCATTTAAAAACTTCACAGACTTTTACATCTGGATATTTTTTTCTATGATGCTGTGCTTAGCAACAGTTTGCTAGCAAGTGGTACACCTTTGGGGTTTTCATGCCATAATGATCTACTGAGCATTTCCCTTTTTGTTGCTAGTGCCAAGTGACAAGTGCTAGTGCATAGCAATTATTCTGTCTTTGTCTTTTCCCTTTGATTCTAGATCCTATATGTTACTTTCTGTTTCTTATATTTTCTTCATTTTTCAATTCCTTTCTGGCTTCAGCTCACTATGTTATATTTTTAAGGGCCCCTTAAGGGGGTCAGTCTATGCTACAATCATGAAAAACTATAGAGCCCCTTAAGGGGGCTAGTCAACTATATCAATGACAAAAAAGAAAAAATATTTACAGAGGGTGGTGGTTACTAGGTGTTGAGATTGGCATCATTGCTTAGAACATCCCCTACCTCTTCTTCCTCCCCTTCCTCAATCTTGTTCTCTTTCTGCTAAGCCAAGAAAGCCTGACAGTCCTCCTAGTACCTAGTTAGAGCTGCTTCTGATTGCTTAGCAACCACATACCTTGCTTGCACCTCCAATAATTCCACCTTAGTAATGTCTAACTCTTGCTGGAAACATCACTTGATAGTTGCTGCCCATTCTTTATACCCCCTCAGCAGAGAGGTAGGCATTAGTGGTTCTGGTAAGACTAGGTCTTCCCCTAGCCACACTAGGTCATTGTTGCCTACCTGCCAGTCAGGAGCAGGGGTATGAAGTACCTAGCAATCAATGTTAACAAGTCTTCCAGCAACAAGGAAACTTAGATATGTACTAGCACCTCAACTTCAACTGCCTCTTCTGCTCCCTCCTCTGCCTTTGGAATCTTCACCTCAGTCTCCACCTCAACCACTACCTCTTTGGGCTCCTCAACAATGGTTACTATTGGTGTTGCCACTTGCATCTCCACATCTGCGGTATTGGCAACAAGCTTGGGTTGCTTGGCCTGAGCTAAGGGCTCCTCATTGCTATCACCCTCTTCCTTATCACTACTGCTAGCCTTTACTTGCATATGACTCTTAAGAGGTTGCTTGCCTTTAGTGACCTTGCTACTCCCCATTATTGTCCCATCTTGTTCTGTTGGCAGATTCAAGCTTGAGTGCTTAATCTGTATTAGCTTACTGGAAGCCACTAACTCCCTCTCTGCTTCTTCAAGAAGTCCTGTGCCTGCTAAACTAAAGCTGCACATGTTGCTATCTGGGCAACAAACTTCCCTCCTTGACTCCTTGACAATTGCTTTCTGGAGCTATCACACTAATAGCAGGGTTGTGAACTGGTGGGATACTAACATCCCTCAGGATTGTTCTCCAACCAGCAGTAATCACACTAGAAAAACTTAGCAGTGACCATAGCAATAACAGTCTAAGAACTTGCTGTGCCTTACTCCATTTTAAACTGGTGTCACTATTGGTGACACAGTTGTCTTACCTGGCCTTGGGCATCACAGTCTCTGCAGCCACTTCAGTATCCACCACTGTAGATGACTTTTGCCAGCAAAGGAGTCCTACCAGCTCCTTGTCAGTAAAAACATCTTGTATTGGCTCTTATCTAACTGTTAGCAACTATCAGTAAGGCCTTAGTGACTCTGGGTAACTTACCACAAATTCTTCTTCATCCTTTTCCTGTGCCTTCCCCTTCCCCTTTCCCTTGCCCCTTGGAGTCATTGCTACTCTTGGTGACATTGCTGACTCCTTAGCAATGCTAGCAGTGCTAACCTTGGAAGAGAAAGGGCCAGCTTCCCCAGCATCCCCATGACCTTCACTATAACCTAGGCCCATTGCTATCACCAGTTTGTGTGGAGGATGCTGAAAGAAAAATTTATAATTAGGAGAGAGTTTGTCAAATAACTAAAGGTACCTTAGCAATGTTGCTAGCTCAGGCAACACCACTACTACTTACAGTCATCTTGGCTTCTAAATCATCCAACAGATATTTGAGAGAAAGAACTGGCAGAGCCTAGCAAAACTATTAAAACTGTTGCTAAAGGAAGAAAAGGTAAACTTATGAAATGTTTGTCATACTCCCACATCCAGTCCTCCCCCTTGTACTGCTTGTAAAGTTGTCAACATTTCTTGTTCACTGCTGCTAAGCCTGCTCATTCCACCCCACTCCCTGCAGTCTCAAACTAGTGCAGCCATGTCTTGATAATAGCAGTGACTGCTAATCAAGGATTTGTCACTAAGGACAAACAAGCAACAGAGACAAGCTGGTCAACATAATCAAAGAAAGTCTGAGCCATATCCCACTTCACAAGTGGGTCAGCAAGGAAAGAAGCCATCAGTTTGAGATTAGATAAGATGGTGGGTGTGAAAGGTTGAGAACTTGCCAGAGTCCAGCTAAGCACCAGTCTTTTTATACATTTAACCCTTCCTATATGTGGACTATGCAAGCAATTACAGGACCTTGTTGACTGAGGACAGTCAAGATTTTGGCCTAGGGGAGGATGATGAGACCCATCTGTTGCTAAGTACCATTAACATCTCTGCCAATCTTATTTCTATAGCATATGACTTTGGAATATATCATGAGGGGTCTGGACCTAAAGTCTGGAATGAAGTAGCCTTTTGCATGAGACCTTAGCAATCATGAGATTTTGGGATCACAAGCACTCATCACATAAAGCCTAGACTATAGATCTAAAACAACCAGGCTGAGACCTCCTTAGCAATGATCACTAGCAACAACTCTTAATGACATCCATACTTCACTTTCAAAAAGACAACCTTTCATAGACATATAACTTCTTAGCACCTTTGATTTTCTTGATTACAAGCATACTGGAATGGCATCTACACTTCAAATACTGATATATGGTATACTCACTTATTTTTCCATTTGACACATTTTGTATACATTTCTGACATTGTATACTTATGGGTAGTTACCATCCAAACATCAGTATAGAACCTTAAACATTTTGACAGACACCATTACCTTTAGCAACCAGTTTTCACATTACTTACAACAGTATAAATACCCTCTGCACATGCCTAGTTCAAGATGAAAAAGAAGGGTTATAGTCCACCACTGCCCACTGCAGCCTCAGAGCACTCTGCTCATCATCTCCCTTGGCTTCAGATCTCACTCTTGGTCTTCTTCATCACTGTTAAAGGCTTAGTGGCAGTCTTAGCAGACTTGTCCTTGATTTAGCATAGTACTAAGTATGGATGCCTTATAGTGTTATAGCATTCTAGCAACATTAGTGACTGTGGCTAGCAACTAGTTTTTGTGTCTGTCCTCTAGCTTTCATTTGTTTTGACTTACATTCCTACTCCTATCCCTCTTTATTGCTAGGCCCTCACAGACCTTAATGACTTCTCCTAGTAATTTTTTACTTAGCAACTTACTGCTCTTTGACCTCCTTTCCACTCCCTTGTCACATCTTAGTGATGTTTGCTTACTTTACCAACATGTCCACTTTTTATCACTTAGTCCTCCCTCATACTTAGCAACTCCTCTCCCCACCACTTAGTAATTACTTTGCCTCCTTCTATTCTTCCTTCTCTTTTCCTTAGTGATTTAGCAATTCTTGGTTAGTATCTTGCAACTTGGGCCAGCCATTAGTGACTACTTTCACTTGTCCCTTTCTTTTCACCCCTACTTTATTAGCTCTTGTTCTCTGGGACATTTACTGACTTGCCCTCACACACCCTTTCTACTGCCAGCTACTCTACCTGGTTGTCAGTGCACTTATAGATTGCCCCTTTTGGTTTTCTGCATAGCAGCTAGGCAGCATAGGATCACATCACTGTGCAAACAACTATAGCTCTATCATTAGCATATACATGACTATATAGTTGTGGCAGAGTATATGTAGGTTTGCATAATACTTGTAGAGCCTTTTCAGCTTATAAGGCATGCTGGGAAACCCTCTGCATGTGAACTTGTATACCATCATGTGTGGTGTGTCTGCTATCTAACTGGAGTTGTGTTTATAGGCAGCTGCACAGTTAGCATTGGCACTGACAAAGACAGTGTTTGTCTGGTATGAATAGTAAAAGCAGGAGCCTAAGCCCCCATGGAAACACAAGTTGAGCCACTCAACCTGTAGTGGCCCCCACACCTTCACCTTTAATCCATCAGGGATTTACCCTAAAAAATCATTCTGTACCCTATGAACTAAGGAAGCCACTGCCTATGCCTTATTGTTATGATTTATGCATTAGAAGTACTGTGTGGGCATTTTGCCTTCCTCCTCCTCTTCCTCTACTTCTGAGGATGACTGACTATAGTCACTCTCATCTTTATCCATCAAGACAGCTGCAGCTTTGGCTGCCTTGGCCACTAACCCATTATATTGCACAGGCATATATGGGTCAGTAGTCAATTTGACCACTTCAAACTGCACTGCTGGTGCAGAAACCACAATTGCATACATAAACAATAGCTACACAGGCTCTGTCCTCACTTACATATTTGCAGGAAAGCTCATGACCTCCATCTTAGTTGTATTGAGGGGGGGCTTGCACTCCCAATGATGCTTCTGTAGCCCTGGAGTCTCTGGGGTATATATTGAGATGGCAAGTTCCTGAGTTGAGGGACCTGCTACCTTTGAGGCCTGTGCCTCCACCAACTCTGTATTGCCCCATGATAGTGGAGCCTCCTCCATCTCCTTGTCTCACTATTCCAGTGAGACCTCAGCTAATAGCACCTCTAGTGCCTACACAATAGTGATTTCTAGCTGTCTAATTGGTGCAACTATAGGCCACACAGGCATCATTGGTGGTATTGAGGCCACCATGGGAGCCATACAGGCCACTATGGGCACTCCTGCCTAAGTGTGATAACCATAACTCCTGCAATAGAAGTGATTAACCAACTGGACCAAAAGGCCATAATGTCAAGCCTGGCTTGACATGTTGCAGGCACTATTTAAACAGTATCTAGTATTATAATACTATAGGTCATAACAGTACCCTCCTTTTAAGCATCAAGCCCTCAAGATGCCTGTGAAAGTACTGTCAGCCCCTTCTGACTACCTGTCAGCTGCTCAACAGGGAAAAAAGGGATTCTCAGTCTCTAGTCAAGGCTTCTGGCACTCTGCTTATTTAATAGTAGGCTCCCTGACACTATGTCAGTAAGTCAAATGTTTATAGAGACCCCAATGCAACAATTCCAGCCCATGCTAGAATTTTGCCAACTTAGGGAGTTGAATACTTAACCTTGTAAGCTTCACATTCTGTAATAACTACAACTCCTGCAATAAAAGTGATTAACCAACTGGACCAAAGGGTCAAAATGTCAAGCCTGGCTTGACATATTGCAGGCACTATTTAAGTAGTATCCAGTATTATGATGTTATGGGTCACAACACTAAGCAGTCTGGTGTTAGGGGCCATCTTAGCTCATTTCACCTCACCTCACCTTATTTCATTTCAGATCATCTCACCTTGGAACTATCATTACATGTATAGACAGGTCAACAATGGTACATGACCTTGGTTATGAGGTTAGGGTTGATCTCACCTTATCTCACCTTACCTCACCTGACTTCACTTTCTGTGTTCCAGACTATTTGCTGGTTGCACTATGAGTGTCAGTGCACTATAGAGAACATGTGACTGTCTGTTACTGTATAGTTAGCCCTATGGTTTAGAAGCCTAGAAGGTCACATTGGGTATAGAGAATCCCTAGACTTGTTCTCTTTGGATCTTCCTTTGCCAGGTGTGTAGCCAGATCTGAAGATATAACATAGTTCTAAATAGATTTTGGATCTCCCTTTGCCAGCTGTGTGATTTGAGTTCTAGTCTCTAAAGGTCACCTTTACAGCAGAACAAGTCTCTTCACATTGGTCTAGAAGCTCTTTTGACTGCTAGAGTAAATCTTGCTCCTAGAAGTCCTTTCCTATCCTTGTACTTTATAGCTATTGGCTACAAGTAGAACAATCTTGCATGTTTTATGCAGTAGCTGAATCAGACCAAAATATCAGATTAGACTAGATACATTGTGAATACAAGATGTTATCCTTACATAATCCATGGGGGCACATCAAAAGCACCCATTGATGTCTAAATACAACTTAATGCATAGTATATGTATAAAGCACAATCTAATAGTAACCTCAACTGGTTAGATACCACCTCTTTAGACTGTTGCATAGTCTAGATCATAGGTGTTGAGCCTGACACATAGGCTCAAGGTGCAATTACTACTGTGAGTGCCAGTGCTACATGACTAGGGCATATCACTGCAAGCAATGATTGTCCTAGACACTGCACAGTTACCCTGCACCTCACCAGGCCTATCCAGGCTGTTCAGGGGACCCATTCTGGTCCCACTACCCATGCTACTAGTGTTCACTCCTTACATGCACTGTCCATGCCTAGTATTACTAAGAGAGGTGTCAAGTATGCTATATGTTGGAGTAAATACTATAAGAAAAAAAAAAACAATAAAAACATGCTGTGAAGTGCACAATCCCATCAGTAACTTATTTTGAGTCAACAACTTCATGTTACCTAAAGTATATACAACAATTAGGGATTTTCAGCCCTTGGTCTTGCTCATTGGTGCTCTGCTCACTTCCATTGTCTTTATGCACTCCCCAGGTGTGATGTTAATCACAGAGAGAAGAGGCTCTAATTCTGTCATTGATGACATCATTGGACCTCCTGTAGCAGTACCATCTACTATAACATAATTAGTTTGTGCAATGTTAGTCACAGCTCCAGGAATAGGCATTGTACTGTATGCTGGTGTTTGCTTTCATAGCTGACTCATGTTTGAGTCCATTCTAATATAGTAATAGAGGCCCTCAGCCTCAGGGAAAACTACAGCAGTGCTCTCTTAAATGTGCTTGAACATGAGGCAGTAGGTGTCCTCCTTTCTCATCTCTCTCCATCTATCCCACTAAGGAACTGTAGCTAGCATTTCATATAGTTGAAGGTGCTCTAAGTACTCACTTTCCACTTTCCAGAAGAGGTCCAATGACATTGTTGGTTGATAGAACTGCTGTTCCAAGTAGACCATGCTGTAAGTATATGGTAAGTATATGTGTGGTCCACTCACTTAGGTGGGATGTGGTTGTACAATAAGACATGGAGCACATCATTGTCAGTGAAGTTCTGCACCTGATTATTAGGTACATGAACTCAGTAAATTATAAGTTGGGCCCCTTGCTGGACCACAAATAGCTGTTTGTAGACCTTGTTGAAGGCAGTTATTACCTCATAATACAGTCCTGGTGATGTGCTCTTATGCTGCCTAGCTGCTGTGCAGGAAACCAAAAGGACAACCTATAAATGCACTGGCAACAAGATAGGGTAGCTGGCAGTAGGAAGAATGTGTGAGAGCAAGCTAGTAAACATCCCAGAAAACAAGAGCCAATAGGTAGTGATGAAAAAGGTGCAAGTGAAGGTAGTTGCTTATGCTAGTCTAAGTTGCTAGATGCTAAGAAAAGATCACCAAGTCACTAAAGAATAAGAAGGGAAAAGGGGATGGAGACAAAGTAATTGCTAAGGGAGTGGGAGAGAGAAGTTATTAAGAATAAGTAAGAACTAAGCAATAGAAAGTGGGGAGGTTGGTAAAGTAAGTAAACATTGCTAAGGAAGTAAGTAAACATTGCTAAAGAAGTAAGTAAACATTGCTAAGGTATGACAGAGGAGTGAAAAAGGGGTCAAAGAGTAATAAGTCACTAAGCAAAAGATTGCTAAGGGAAGTTGCTAAGGTCTATGAGGGCCTAGCAATGAAGAGGGATAGGGGCAGGAACATAAGTCAAAACAACTGAAAACTAGAGACAGACACCAAAACTAGTCACTAGCCATAGTTGCTAGTATCACTAAGACTCTATAACACTATAAGTCACCTGTACTTGGTACTACACTAAATCAAGGACAAGTCTGCTAAGGCTTGCCACTAAGCCATTAATGGTGATAAAGAAGACCAGAAATAAGATCTGAAGCTGAGGGAGACAATGAGCAGAGTACTCTGAGGCTGCAATGGGCAGTGGTAGGCTATAACCTTTCTTTTTTATATTGAACTAGGTATATACAGGGAGTATTTATACTGTTGTAAGTAATATATGTAAGAATGGAAAACTGGTCACTAAAGGTAATGGTGTCTGTCAAGATGTCCAAAATCTATACTGATGTTTGGATGGTAACCAGCTATAAGTATGCAATATCAGAAATGTATATATAAAATGTGTCAAATGAAGAATAAAAACAAGCATCAAATGGAAGCATAAGCAAATATATCATACATCAGTATTTGAGGTGTAGATGCTGTTCAGGTATGTTTGTAATTGAGAAGAATAATCAAGGGGTCCAAGAAGTTATGTGTCCATAAAATGTTGTCTTTTTAAAGCAAAGTACTAGTGTTGCTAAGAGTTGTCACTAGCAATTGTTGCTAAGGGGGTTCTTGGCCTGGTCATTCTAGATTCTAAGGATAGACTATGTGATGAAGCTCATGATCCCAGACATCTCATGATTGCTAAGGTCTTATACAAAAGGCTACCTCATTCCAGACTTCAGGTCCAGACCACTCATGACATATTCCCAGATCATGTGCTATGGAGATAAGATTGGCAGAGATGTTGTTAATGGTACTCAGTGACAGATAGGTCTCATCACTGGATATGCCATAACAAGCACTAGCCATCAAACCAAAGATGTCTTATCTGCACTGTTGGTGCAAACAGATTGGCAGAGGGCAAACCCAAACATGGTCTGCCAATGCATGCAATACATAAAGTTGACTGTGGTTCCCTACCAGGTATTTTCCAGCCCTGGTCTGCCAAAGATAAGTGCATAATGCACTAGTTATTTGAGATCAAATGGTGTATTTAGGTCAGGGGCACACATAACATGCAGTGTCAATGACCTATCATCTTTTACATACACAAAGCACTGTGGGATCTGATGGTGTTCCACAAATTTTGGGTCCTTCAGACCTTGCACAGGATTGATAAGGTGTTTGTATTCAGGGTCTGAGCATAGTAGTTTCATTATGTAATTGTGCAGAGACCTATTGCATTGATGGGCAAACTCCTGGAGTTTGGCCAGCAGGACATATGCAACAATACAGTCACAATGAGGTATAAGCAGAATGATACTTGAATAGGTGCTTAAGCTTGAAGAGAGTGCCAGGGAATCCCTGATATGCAAACTTATAGACCATTGTACCTGGCAGTTTGGCTGGCTGGCCAGAACTCTGCTTGTACACTGCTATACAATTAGTGTTGGTGCTAACAAGGACTGCATTGGTCAAGTACAAATAATAATCACAGGGGCCAAAACCCCCATGGAAGCATGAATTGAGCCACTCAACATCAAGTGGCCCCCACACCTTAACCCCTAAGCCATTGAGAATGTGACCTGAAAAATCATTTTGCACCTTATATACAATGGCCACTACAGCCTTGGCCCAATCTGCCTTTTTATTGGTGAGCTTCTTATTCTATTGTATACACTAGAAGTGCTGTGCAGATATTTTGCCCTCCTCTGCCTCCTCCTCCACTTCTGATGGTGATTCTCCATAGTCACTGTCATTGTCAATCACAGGCACTGCCCACTCCTTTCCCTTGTCAGCTACAGACATAGCTACTAACCTATTGTACTGCACAGATGTACATGGGTTAGTGGTCAGTGCAAGCACTATAAACTGAGGGGGTGGGGCCAGAAACACCATGGCCTTCATGAAGAGTGTTTGAGCAGCTTCTGTCCACTCTGATATGTCAGCTGGAAATTCTACAATTTCCAACTTCATCATATCAATGGGCAGTTTATACCCTTGGTGAGGCTTTAGCAGCCCTGACACCTCCACAGCACAGGCCAATGTCACTAGTCCCCTGTTCAAGAGACTCCTCAATTCTGCCTTAGAGGTGCTCTCAGGTGTGAGCACATCTAGAAACTCCATCTTCTCCTGCATTAGTGGGATATCAAACATCTCCTCATCCTACTGGCTTATTGGCCCACTAGAGGTTTGGTTGGGAATGCCTCTGGAGCCTGTAAGCCACTTGCTGCAGGTTTTATAAATGCAGCTGAGGGCTATACAGGCTTTGCTGACATGCTTGCACCTACTATAGGTGTGGCTATAGGCCACACAGGCATTACTGAGGTGGTCAAGGCCACTGCTGACACCAGTCAGTCTGCCTAAGGCACTATTGCCTGCCCAGCATCCACCAGTTGCAGTGGTTGTAGCTTAGCCCATTTGGGCTCCACACTCACTCCCTTATATGATGGAACTTTGTGCTTTGCAGTGTAGTCAATTTACTCCAGCATGCATACACTGCTTCTTCATAAGCTCAATCTGGTCAAGCAATCCTTCTATCACTATAATTGCAAGGCTATCTTGCAAAAATGATACTGTGGGGGGCACTGGCTGCCCTGCTGCCTCAAACTACTGCAGCAATACCTTGGTGCCTATCTTAAGCTGCACTTGGGGCACAACTTCTCATCTTACTGCAGGTGCCACAGCACATACATATATCTATCCTGATGCCTGGCATCAACTCAGCCTCAGCTAATAATATTACTTGTGGCACACCTCCTGCATTGGGCACTCATAGTGCTCATCCTCCTCATCTACCTCCATCCTTAAATGGAGGGGTGTCTTATAAAGTAGTGGCTACTTGCAGCTTAGATAGGCTATAGCTGCATATTACTGATTTTCCTATGCAAATGTACTTGCATGACCTTGGACAGGTTGTCTCCCCCTTTCAGAGCTCTGCAAGCTCTGTCCAAGCTTAGTGGGGCTCTGAGAGCCTATCCTTTCACTCTATAGGCCACATATTAGTGACATGTTAAACTAAAAAAAACCAGAGAAAGAAAAATCTTCAAAGTCTGCAAGTTGGACAAACACATACAAATTTCCAGCTGTATGGCATTTGGCATTGGCATTTGCTGTGGCCATGAGCTCACAATACTGATCCATTATTTAGACTTAGCCAAATTATAGCCTCTCAGCACTCCATGCACTCCATGCATATTGCATGAGCTGCCTAGGGCATTTAACACTCTGTAACTCCATATACCTGTCTATCACTGCCAGTAAATTACCATTATTTAGGGGCTTCTATGTAGTGTCTGCTAACACTTCAGAAAATGTAGCATGTTTTCTGAGAAAAAGGTG
>JABCKS010000695.1:1651-13414 GCA_018851325.1 Termitomyces sp. DKA19 | reverse complement strand
GGTATCTAGCTCTTTAACAGTATGATTGTTGGGCCTGGGGGTCCCTTTATTCCTGTCCTTGTTGAGGTCTCCTGATTTGGAGGTAGAGTCCAAATGTCACTACATGTTGTTAGGGAAAGCTCCAGGCCCTAAGCATTCTTGTGCCAGGCCTTTGTCATTGTTTTCTTTGGACCCTTATGCCCTTAATCCAGACCTCCTTCAACTCCTCTGACTCCAGAGTGCTATTGTCAAATGAGGTTGCCAGCCTCTAGGAGGAGGTGGCCTACCTGTAAGAGGTCAAGGTGACCCAGTTGGACCAAAACTAGTGTATAATGATGCAAAACTAGGAGTTGGTCTACAAATTAGCAGTGAGAATAGAGGAGTTGGATGCCTTTTATCAGGCATATGAGGCATTGCAGAAGCAGAGTTAGAAGGAGGAGTTGAGGTTAGAGCAGGCAGAGTGGCAGGAGTAGGGAGTAGTAGGGTGAAGTGGTAGGGAGTTGTCCAGAGGTGTTGTTTGGGGGCAGTAGAAGCTAGTAAGTGGAAGGGGCTGGGCCTGGGGCTGGCTTGCCAATTGGCAGGTAGAGCATTACTTTGTATTTCTTAGTAAATCCTGTCATGTCTATTGGGCTCCAACTCATTCTTTCCAGGGCATGTCTGGGCCTATTAAGCAAGAGATAGAGGAGTTGAAGTGTCTAGAGAAGGCCTATTACTGACTAGTGATGGGTTTGGAGGGGCCTCTAGAGTAGAAGGTACAGAGCCTTATAGACCCTATGCCTACACTTGATAACATCTACAAGGAGACCTAGGATGCACTGATGGCAGTGCTCTGGAGGGGGCATAGATTGTCTGGCCCCCCTCTAGAAGAGGTGGATATGACTGCAGAAAGAGGTAATGGAGTAGAGGTGGTCAACCTTTGGGAGGCAGAGAGGGAGGCCTAGAGGAGGGTGAAGAGGAAGGGGAAGGCAGTTGGATAAGAGGAAGTGGGATCTCCATTGGTCAGAGTTCTTTGTATATAGAGTTGCTTGTTTTTAGCTTTTTAGCACTTTTGTTTCTTTTTTTTTTTTTTTTTTTTTTTTGAAATATTACTGTCTTTTCTTAGTTCTGGCCTAGATAAGATGAGGAGATTAGATGAGATAAGACAATGTGATAGGATGGGTGGGATAAGATAGTGCAATAGATAAGATAAGATAGAGTGAGTAGATAATCAAAAGAAAAGGAGATAAGAAGTGTGGGATAAAAGAGGGGCAGGATAAACAGGATCAATATGCAGAGGGGAGTTGAATCCCCTTTAAGCTCAGGATGGGGTTATGCCCTAAGTGGCCCTGAGGTTATGGCCCAAGTTGTAGGTCTCAAAGCTTTTAGAGGTAGTTTTGGTAGAAGTTTCAACAGGCTTTGGGGGCATTTTGAAGGTGTTTTAAGGATTTCCAAATGTCATCCTTGGATCCATACTTAGGCCACTGAACAAGGTACTTGATCTGGCCATAGCAACATCATGAGTCAAGGATGGTGTCAACCTTGTACTGGGCTTCTTCATTAATCTCAATGGTGGAAAGGGGTTTGTTCCATTGGCTAGAGAAGAGTTTAGAGTTATGTTACTCTAGAAGTTGGATATGGAAGATGGGGTGAACTTCCTTCATTCTAGCAGGAAGGTTGAGTCAGTATATATGGGAGGAGACCTTTTGAAGGATCTTGAAGGATCCAAAGTGCTTATAGTCAAGTTCAGGAAGGACTGTTGAGTTCTGATGTTTTTTCAGTCAAGCCAAATGAGGGACCCTACAGGTTAGTCCAGAGTCACACTTTGGTGAGCATCCATATACCTGCAGTAGGCCTAGTTGGTAGTGCCAAGTTCATGCTTGAGGTATTTCTGTAGGTCCCAGAGGTTCTGGGTAGTAGTATAGGTAGTATGAGAGGGGATGTCTCAAAAGGAGATGGTGAGCTGGGGGTTGTACCTCTTGTTTATGAAGAAAGAGGAGACTCTAGTGGCCAAGTGTAGGAAATTGTTGTAAGTAAAGTTGGTAAGAGGGAGTTCAACACACCAGTCATTCCACAGGTAGTTTATATATAGCCAAAGGTACTGCTGCTCCAGAGTCTGGTTAATGTGCTCAGTCTGTCTGTCAGTCTCTGGGTAATACACTGTCAACAAGCTGGACTTGATGTCCAGAGCCTAGCATAGGGACTGCCAGAATTGCAAGATAAACAGGGTGCTTCAGTTGAAGATGATGTTATTGAGCAGGCTATGTTTTATGAAGATGTGAGTGATGAAATAGTGGGCTAAGCATAGAGCATTGTCTGTAGTGTGGCAGGGGATGAAGACTGCTTATTTTGTTAGTCAGCACACTATAATGAAGATCATGTCATGTCCTTCAGACTAGTTCAACAATATGGTCTATAGAGATAGAGGACCAGGGTTGGCATTCTATTGGAAGAGTTTTGAGGAGTCTGAACAGTTGGTGACATGGAACCTTGATCTAGCAACATGCTTTACAGGTGCAGATATACCTAGTGATGTCTTTTTTAAGTCTTGGTCAGAAATATGTTCACATAACAAGTTGCAGAGTCTTCTGAATCCCCAGATAACCTTGGAGTTTATGATCATAATGCTGCTGGAGGACCTCAAAGCATAGTTTCTGGTGGTCTAGGACATAAACCATGCTGTTGTAGAGAATAGAAGTTTACAAAACCAAGGAAGGATAGAGTTTCTTCACATTCTGGGGCTGGGGCCAGCTAGTGATGGCATTGACCTTACTCAGGTCTATGCAGATGCCTCCCAGAGTGATAATGACACTCAGATACTCAACCTTCTAAGTGTGGAAGGAGCATTTTTTGGGTTTAGCATAGAGGTTGTGCTGCCAGAGTTGCTCCAGGACACACTGGACATGAACTTAGTGTTCCACAAGGGAGTTGGAGTAGACAAGGATGTTGTCCAGGTATACCACCACAAAGATGTCATTTATGTCATGGAAGATGTTATTTATGAAGTACTGGAAGGTAGTAGGGGAGTTGGTCATTCTGAAAGGCATTACCAGGTACTTGAAGAGCTTGTATCAGGTCTGGAAAGTGGTCTTCCACTCATGTCCAAAGGCAATGTGAATATTATTGTACCTGGAGCAGAGATTGATCTTTACATATACCTTGGTACTTTAAAGTCTGTCCACAAGGTCTTTGATTAGGGGGAGGGGGTATTGGTTCTTCTTTGTAATCTGGTTAAGCCTTTGGTAGTTAATACAGAGGCAGAGTATGCCATCCTTCTTCTTAGTAAAGAGAACTGAGGCTCTAGTAGGGGAAGAGAAGGGTTGAATGAAGCCCTTTCTTAGCATTTTGTCCATGTAGTCCTTGAGGGCCCAGAGCTCAGTTTCTGACATGTTGTAGACCTTTCTGAAGGGGGAGAGGCCCTGTCTTCTAGGTTGATATAGTGGTTATAGAGTCAGTGTGTGGAGAGCTCCTTGATGCTTCCTTCCAAGAATACATCTGCAAACTTATGGTATTTGGAGGGTATGACCTTGTACAGAATCTCCTTCTTGGATTTGATGGAGTCTGGAGGTTTCTGGGCTCAGAGCTGTTTAACAGGGGTTATGTACAGCTGGAAGGCCTAGGTCCTGTTGCAGAGGATTCTAGCAAATAGGGCAGCCCCTATGATGCAAGGGCTATGTCCAAATGTCCCCTCATTCAAGGTTCAAGAGTTTCTTAGGTTAGGGGAAGTAGTTTGGGGGGAAGATGGCCTTTAGAACTTGTTGTATGGAATGTTGAGTGAAAAGAAGTTGGGGAGCAGAGATTGAGGGAGGCTTCTAGGAGGGGAGGTTGTGAAAGGGAGTGTGATTGTGGGGAAGAGTGTGGAAGAGGGAATAGAGAGGAAAGTGCTAGCATTGGTATCAAGGTTTTCTGGGAAATGAGGCTCATTAGCATTGTAGTTCCCTTCTTCTCCTCTAAGGTCCTACAATAAGGGTTGGAGGGGAGACCTGGGAGTCAGGGTGGAGGGGCAGTTGGGGTCAAGTTTATCCTTGATAGTGGGGAAACCATTGGGATCAGAGTGATATCTTAGTAGCTAGTTGAGCATCTTTGCTGTCAAACATCATGCTCAAAGAGTTCCAGTCAATGTTGGGGTTGGCCTTACATAACCAGGGTAATCTAAGGATGATTGGGGTGGCAGAATGTAGCTGGATGATCTGAAGGTCAATGGAGAATTCCAGGCCATTAGCAAGGTGGATACTGTTGACATAGTTGTGGGAGATCATTCTAGAGGGTGTTGGGTTTCTATCAAAGAGTTGCAGCTCAACTAGAATATCTAATGCCTTACTTGAAAGCTCACTTCCCTACTTACAAAGGTTCCCATAGTCCTGCTGTTTAGGAGCATGGCATGGGTGGTATTTGTAAAATAGAGGGTAATATCAATAATGAAGAAGTATGCTGAGGTTGAGTGCAATCTGCCAAGGCTTCTAGCATTTGTCAGGTCTGAGTCAGAGGAGAGGGAGAAGGAGATGGTGGAGGGGTCCATGCAGTCCAGAGTTAGGGTGAGGGTGTCAGGTCCAGAGTACCTAGGAGCTCACCTCTGAGAGCAAGAACCTGCTAGTTAGCTAGTCAATGACTGGAAGGAGGATATACAAACATTCTGGGCTTGATCTGGGTGCTAGGCAATGTCCCAGAGTTGATATAACAAGGGTGGAGGTGGTTGAAGTCTGGGGAAGTGTTCTGTGGACTGAGACAACTATGCTGAAGGTTGAGAGAAATGAGAAAAAGAATAGATTGAGTAAGAATAAAGACAGAGAGAGTAGAGAAGTGAGAAGTAGACAAAAGTATGTAATATTAAGACTACCAACTAACTATAAAGTTCTAGGGTTATATACTTGAAGTCTCCAGGGAAAGTCATGGATGGTAGGGGGTCTCTGGATAGGTGGTGCCCATCCAAGACTTGGCTTCTATTGTAATGGGCCTGGGTATAATCTAATGTGGGCCCCAAGGGTGGATTTGCAGGGCAGGGTGTTTTAAGGCTAGGGCAGGCCTCTGAGGGCACATTGGAACCTAGAGAGCTGTCTTACTGGTGATCTGGTGTTGTATAAGGCATGTTCTAAGGAAGTTGGCAGGGTCAGAGCTTAGGAATGCATAGGCCAGTGATCCAATAATGTGTAAGTTACAGGTAAGGGGCAAGGGCCTCCAAGGGTTAGGTGGAGCAGTCTGAGGATTGATGGAGATAGTGGGGCAAAATTGGTGGGGTCCTGACATTACCCTCCTTTCAAACATCAAGCCTGCAAGGTACAGTGAGTGTTGTGGGTCCCTGGGGTGTTATATGGAGGCCTGGTGATTTTTTAAGAGCTTCTTTAGCAGCTCATTGTCTAAGTCTTCCCAAGCCAACTTTCTATGTCTTCTCCACCTTCTATGTTCCCTATATCCCTGACCAGAAACAACATAGTAGAGTGGTTGGCCTTTGAGGCAGCCTATACTGAGCATCAGTGCTAGAGGAATTGGGAGGCCATTGAGTGCCTCTTTTAATGTAAGTTTGCTCCTTTGTTGACTTTTTCCAAGGTTAACTTTTTTATAGAGCAGCAGCAGTAGTAGGCCAAACTGCCTAGGTCCTGCCAGAATCCCTCCATACCTCCTTGAGTGGCAGGACCTTCAGGACTAGGGTCTTCTGGGAGGGTAAGTCAGCCATTGTGTGAGTAGTGTATGGCAAATGCCCCAGTAAGTAGCTAAAGGTCCTGGGGTCCATTATCCATTACTGAAATTCCTAGTGCAATACCTGCCATTTCTGTGGCACTCTCTGCATCCTTCCCTCCTTAGGGCAGTCCTGGCAGGCACAGGATGTCTGTGGTGATTGTTGGGATCACCACCTCCATTGTTTATTCTGGAGTCAGTGGCAGGTAGGGTGGTAGGAGGGCAAGGCAATGCTCAGATGAGTCCTTTGGGGTGTTCTGTACCCCTAGGTGGAAGTGGTCATTGAGTGGCAGGCCCTCTGAGGACAGGAAGTGGGAGTGGGAGCATCAGCAGAGTCACCTGATTCCTAGGCACCCTTGCTCCTACCTAGGTCTCCATCTAGCATGGGGGCTTCCTCTAAGCAGCAGGCATTATCTAAAGGGGTGGGGGGAGGAAAGTACTCTTGACCAGTCCCATCATCACTTTTTTCCCACACCCCTACTCCATCTATTAGGACAACTCCCAGTCCTTCTAGGATAGTCAGGCAGGAAAAGGTGGTCTGGCTCTAGGAGGAGGTAGCATAGCTGCAGGTATGGGAACTCACTCAGTTGGATTAGAACCACCACCTTATGTTGCAAAACTAGGAGCTGGCAAGGGAGCTGGAGTCAAGGGTCAAGGAGTTGGAGATTATTTGTAAAGTATATAAGGCACTATAAAGGCAAGTACATAGAGCAGGAGTGGAGTGTAGAGAGGGTCCCATGGATTGTGGCAAGAGTAGTTCATGGGGGCCTTCTTCTGTGGAGTGGCAGGTCCATACTGGCAATGAGGGATGGGCTTGGAGCTGGCTGGCAGCCCAGCAGGCCCAGCACCATCTTTCTTTCCTAGGTGAGCAAGTTTCTAGGATCCTGGCATGAGGCTGACATTTCTCAGAGTGGATTTGGGTGCACTGGAGATTGCTGGATGGAGTGACTTTGGCAAGGTTATTTATCTGGGACAGTCTTAGACAGATTCATTTGGAGTATTGCCTACCTCTGAAGATTGAGTGAAGTATAGAGGAATTGGAGAGGTTGGAGGGCACACACCAGAGGTTGATATTTAGCCAGAAGGACATACTGGAGGGGATAGTGCAGAGCCTGATAGAACCAATGCCAAGTCTGGAAGATGTCCTGGAGGAGATGCAAAGGGCAATATGAGTGGAGCTTTAGGACATACAGAAGTTGTCAGGACTTCCTCTAGAGAAGGTTGATGTGACAGTGAAGAGGAATGATGGGGTAGAGGTTGTAGACCTCTGGGAAGCTGAGAGGAAAGCTTGAAGGAGGGCAAAAGGCAAGAGGAGGGCAGTTAGGTGAGAAGGGAGGGCAGTTAGGTAAGGAGGGAGAGCAGTTAGGTGAGGAGGAAGGGCAGTTGGGTGAGGAGGAAGGGCAGTTGGGTGAGGAGGAAGGGCAGTTGGGTAAAGAGGAAGGGCAGTTGGGTGAAGAGGGAGAGCAGTTGAGTGAGGAGGGAGGGCAGTTGGGTGAGGAGGAGGGGCAGGGCTCCTAGTCAAGGTAGTGTTTTTTTTTTTTTTTTTTTTTTTCTTTTTCTTGTATTTTCTTAGTCCTTTTTATTTGCTCCTTATTCTTGAATGTTGATACTCTTCTTGGTCCTGGCCTGAATAAGATGAGCAGGTCAGATAAGATGAGGTAATAAGATAGGCTGGATAAGATAGGGTAGGCAATAAGATTAAATAGATAAGATGAACAAAAGCATGTAGGGGAAGTTGAATCCCCTTTAAGCTTAGGATAGAGTTATGTTCTACATAGTCCTGAGGTTATGGCCCAAGTTGTGGGTCTCAGGGCTTTTGGAGGTGATTCTGGTGGAAGTTCTGAAGAGCTTCAGAAGTGTTTTAGAGGTGTTGTAACAGTTCCCAAGTGTTATCTTTGAGTCCATACCTGGCCCACTGGACAAGGTACTTGATCTGGCTATGGCAGCATCATAAGTTAAAAATGACATCAACCTTATACTGGGCTTCTCTGTTAACTTTAATGGTGGATGGGGGTTCATTCTACTGGCCAGGGAAGAGATCAGAGTCATATTGCTCCAGGAGCTAGATGTGAAAGATAGAGTGAACTCTCTTTATCCCAGCAGGAAGGTTGAGTTAGTATATATAGGAGGAGACTTTTCAGAGGATCTTGAAGGGCCCAAGGTGCTTATGGTTGAGTTTCTGGAAGGGCCACTAGATTTTGATGTTCCTTCTGTCAAGTCAGATGAGGGACTTTATGGGCTAGTTTAGAGTTGAGCTCTGGTGAGCATCTGTATGCTTCTGGTAGGCCTGGTTAGCAGTGCCAAGTTCATACTTAAGGTATTTCTGTAGGTCCCAGAAGTCCTGAGCAGTGGCATAGGTGGTGTGAGAGGGGATGTCTCAAAGGGAGATGGTGAGCTGAGGGTTATATCCTTTGTTCATGAAGAAAGGGAAAACTCCAATAGCTAAGTATGGGGAATTGTTGTAAGTGAATTTGGCAAGAGGAAGTTTGGCATACCAGTCATCCTGCAGGTAGTTCACATATAGCTAGAGGTACTGCTCTAGGGTCTGGTTGATGTACTTGGTCTGTCTATTAATCTCCAGATGATAGGCTATTGACAGGCTGGACTTGATGTCCAGGGCCTAGCACAGGGACTACTAGAACCACAAGACAAACAAAGTGCCTTGGTTAGAGATAATATTGTTAGGCAGGCCATGTTTTGCAAAGACATGGATGACAAAATGGCAGGCAAAGTGCAGGGTAGTGTAGCAGGGGATAAAGACTACTTGTTTCATTAGTTGGCATACTATAACAAGGATTGCATCATGTCCCTTAGACTCTAGAAGTTTGACAATATAGTTCATAGAGATAGAGGACCAGGGTTAGCATCCTATTGGAAAAGGCTTGAGGAGTCTGAATGGTCAATGGTGCAGAACCTTGGCCTAGCAACATGCCTCACAGGTGTAGACATACTGAGTGATGTCTTTCTTGAGTCCTGGCCAGAAATACATTTGCATAATAAGTTGCAGGGTCTTCTGAATCCCTGGATGTCCTCAGAGCTTATGATTATAGTGTTACCAGAGGACCTTGAGGTATAATTCCTAGTGGTTCAGGACATAAATCATGCCATTATGGAGGAGGAGCTGATTGCCAGGAGAAAGGATGAAGGTGAGAGGTCTGGAGGGAGTCTCAGGAGAGGGAGGGAAGGAGTTTTGGGGGTTGTGGAAGTGGAAGTAGTTGTCTGGGGGTGCCTATTGGATTTGCTGGAGGAGACCTTTGTTGTCTAGCAGCAGTATGGCCTGGAGTTGCTTGGGGGGAATGATGACATGCTGATTGAGGGCACTCCACCCACTCTTGAAGATTTTTCAAGGGTAGACATCAGGTCTCTGAGTCAGGGCACCAGGCTTAGCTTTGAGATGGCCAGGGCAATACTGGATGATGAAGTTGTACTTGGACAGTAGTTTGGATCATTGGGCCTGCTAGCAGCTGAGTTGCTTAGTAGTCATAAAGTACTGGAGGTTGTTGTAGTCTGGGCAGAGTTCCTGAGTGTCAGGGTTGGTTTGGGAGAGAATTCTAGCAAGGGCATAGTTGGAGGCATTGTATTTAAGGATAATGGGGAGGGAGGGGTTGTAGTGTCAGAGGACAGGGGTGGAGGTGAAGGTGGTTTTGAGGAGTTCAAAGATGTTTTGGCAGGTTAAGTCCCAGTTCCATGGGGTTGTCTTTCTGGGTTAGACAAGTGAGCTTTTTTATGATTCTGGAGTAATTGTCAATGAACCTCCAATAGAAGTTTGCAAAGCTGAGGAAGGACTAGAGTTCCTTCAGGGTTCATGGCTGGAGCTAGTTGATGATAGTGTCAACCTTGCCTGGATTCATATAGATACTTCTCAGATGACAATAACACTCAGATACTTGACCTCCTATATATGAAAAGAGTATTTCTCTAGTTTGGTATGGAGATTATACTGCCAGAGTTACTCTAGGACATGTTTGACATAGTCTTAGTGCTCTACAAGGGAGTTTGAGTAGACAAGGATGTCATCCAGGTATATCACCACAAAGATATTGTTCATGTTGTGGAAGATGTCATTTATGAAGTACTGGAAGGTAGTAGGGGAGTTGGTCATCCTAAAGGGCATTACCAGGTACTCAAAGAGCCTGTATTGAGTCCTGAAAGCAGTCTTCTATTCATGTCCAGAGGTGATACAAACATTATTGTACCTGGAGTAGAGGTTAATCTTTATGTATACTTTGGTACTCTGAAGCCTGTCTACAAGGTCTCTAATAAAAGGGAGGGAGTACCAGTTCTTCTTTGTGATCTGGTTGAGTCCTTAGTAGTCAACACAGAGATGGAGCATGCCATCCTTCTTTTTAGCAAAGAGAACTGAGGCTCCAGTGGGGGAAAAGAAGGGTCAAATGAAGCCCTTTCTCAGCATTTCATCTATATAGTCTTTGAGGGCCTGGAGCTCAGTTTTCAACATGTTATAGACCTTCCCAAAGGGGGGGGAGGCTCTATCTTCTAAGTTGATCTGGTGGTTGTAGGGTTAGTGCAGGGAAAGCTCCTTAGTGCTTCTTTCCAAGAATATATCTGTGAACTTATGGTATTTGGGGGGTATAACCTTATGCAGAATCTCCTTCTCAGACTTGATGGAATCCACAGGTTTCTGGGCTTGAAGCTGTTCAATGGGAGTTATGTACAGCTAGTAGGCCTGGGTCCCATTGCAGAGGACTCTGTATAACACAAGGGCTGTGTCTAGGGGTCTCCTCATTTGAGGTCTGAGAGTTTCTTAGATAGAGAAG
Organism: Termitomyces sp. DKA19; assembly: GCA_018851325.1. Classification (NCBI taxonomy): domain Eukaryota; kingdom Fungi; phylum Basidiomycota; class Agaricomycetes; order Agaricales; family Lyophyllaceae; genus Termitomyces; species Termitomyces sp. DKA19. Next base: position 3,011 of record JABCKS010000695.1, on the reverse strand, counting down.
AGCAGTTCAGAAGGGGGAGGGCCCTTGGAATCTGTTATAGGGAATGTTGGGTGGAAAGAAGTTAGGGGACAGGGGCTAAGAAGGGCCTCTGGGAGAGGGATTTGTAGGAGTGGGAGGGAGTTTTGTGGGAGAGGGAGTGGAGGGGAAAGTGTTAGCATCATTGTCAAGGTTTTTTGGGGGGGTAAGGCTTATCAGCATCACAATTCCCTTCCTCCTCCCTAAGGTCCTGCAATCAGGGTTGGAGGGGAGAGCCAGGGTTTAGGGTGGAGGGGGAGTTGGGGTTGGGTTTGTCCTTAATAGTAGGAAGGCATCAGGGTCAGAGCAATATTCCAGTGGCTAGTTGAGCATCTTTGCTGTCAAATGTCATGCTCATTGAGTTCCAGTTGATGTCTGGGTTGGCCTTGCATAATCAGGGTAATCCAAGGATAATTGGGGTGGTAGAGTGTAGTTGGGTGATCTGGAGGTTGACAGGGAATTTCAGGCTATTAGTGAGGCAGATGCTGTCAACATGGTGATGGGAGATTATTCTAAAGGGTGTTGGGTTTCCATCAAAGAGTTGCAGCTTGACTGGAATGTCTAATACCTTACCTGGGAGGCCCAGTTCCCTACTTACAAAGGTTCCTGTAGCCTCACTGTCCAGAAGTGTAGTGTAGGTGGTACTTATAAATTGAAGGGTGATATTGATAACAAAGGAGCATACTAAGGTGAAGTACAGTCTGCCAAGGCTTCCAGCATTCATTGGGTCCAAGTCAGAGAGGAGGGAGAAAGAGATGGTGGAGGGGTCTATACAGTTTAGAGTTATGGTGAGGGTCTGCCAGTTGATATGGGGGTTAGTGGGCATAACCAGGGAAGGCCCAGGACTATGGGGGTGGATTTGTGCAGCTGGGTAATAAGCATTCAAAGCTTAAGTTGCATGCTATTCTTGAAGTATAGGGGAATGTACATATAGTAGATGATTTCTCTGGCAGATGACATTCCATTGTCAAACAGTTGGAGTTGGATGAGGCTGGGCAATCAAATCTGGGGGAGGAAGGAGAGATAGATTCAACTATTTGTCAACAAAGTTGTTTATAGTGCCACTGTCTACTAGGGTACTGACAGTGTCAGAGCAGGGGAAGGGGGTGAGGGAGGTGCAAAGTAGGAAAGATTGAGAGGATCAGGAGGAGAAGTAGGCCATGAGTGTGTCCAGAGCCAGTGCCAAAGCATATATATGAAAAATCATAGTAGAGAAGATGTTGGGGTCAATTTTATAATTCAGTGTGTCTTCTAAGTCAACTAAATTACAGACTTGTTTTTTGTATACTGGAACTCAAACTCATCCCCATCTATGGTCCAGATGGCTTATCTGAGGGTGCTCTAC
>JABCKS010000694.1:2466-13451 GCA_018851325.1 Termitomyces sp. DKA19 | reverse complement strand
CACTTATACGAGACTGAGGGTATCAATACTAATATTGTTATCTGTATAGACTCGGTGTACAAGTTCGAACTCTAACAATACAATCAGTCGACCACATATATTTGGAGTGATTGAGGACTTACACCGTAACTCTACACTTGGGATTCTGCTAAAAGAATAGTATTATATAGTAAGTTGACACGACGATCAATAATAATTGTATGTGGCTTCGAAGGCCTTGTCATTCCTTGATCAGCTGATACGGCACCCATAAGTGCTACAACATCATATCCAACTTTTCCAGGTTTAGTGATGTCCTATGAGGTGTTTCAATGCATGCACAGCTTCAAAGTCGATTAAACTTGAAACTTGATTAGTTTAGACCAAAGCGCTTTAACAAGCACCAAGACGTCATTGCAACGTCATACAGGACAGTCTCATACAAATATCTACTTTCTGCAATGATCCAAACCACTAACGACAATGTCCATGTTCCTTGGCCAAAAAGAAATCTCTATTTTCCACAAAACTTTGATAAAGGTTTCACCGCGCGTGGTTAGTGATAGATAAGCTTTGGGATTATCGATACTGTCAAGTTCTGAGCAATTCTTGCACCACAGGGCCGAGCGTATGCAACTGAAGTTCCGCCCTCTGGGAAAATGCCGTCAAATCCACGGGAGAAATATTACGAACAGAAAAACATTGTGTTTGGCGTCGTTGGTATTGCTGCACTATTATGTGCCTATTACCTCTCCACCAGGCCTAAGGAACGTAAAATTGAAGTGCCGAATAATAGCGAATAAAGGAACAGGGGAACGATTCGTGTGCATAATTCGCATTTGAGGAGCAAGATAGGAAGTTTAGCGAACGGACAACTACGTAGGCAAAAATGTTACTCTCAAAAATGCGATTGAAGTCCAGTGTTCAGTATGAAGCCTACACCCGTATGTTCACTGGCTGGTATGCATATGGGCAGGAAAATACCACTTTGCTCACTGTAACAATTGCCGTTTGGCTGATGACGTGAATTACTTCAGGTAAGATTAAGAGAATTCGTGAGAAAGACAATCCATAGCATACAAGGAAGCGCGACTAATGTTGATAATGTAGTACCCCCGCTGTTCACGCGCGAACCAGTAATACCCACCAATCAACCAAGGGTAATAGGAAAAAAATACAACTAGCAACTGGAAACGAAAAGTAAACTGGATACAAAGGCTTCTCGATTACTCCGTCTTCCATGCCAGAATCTCACCCAATTTTCCCGCCGCAATCGATTTCATAAGTTCAGGCTCTGTCCCCGCAGCACCAGACGCAATATCCCCGATTGCCTCAATTTGGCCCCGCATCCCATTATATCCATGCTGTCTACCACCGAGCACAAGAGAAAACCTCTTGTTTGCCTTGTTAGGACGGACGGCGCCGTCTTCCCTTGGTTCATCATTATCAAAGACAGCACTCGTGCGGGCCATCACATTCGTCGTTTGCAATGCCATAGCTGGTAGAGAGAACCTATGTCTCCTTGTAGCATCTTCCTTGCTGGGCGACGAAGCTTGGCCATTCATTGAGATAAGAGATGATTGCCGATCCAAGTCTCCGTCGTCCCTGTCCACCGACTCGTTAGCCCTACCATCACCCTCTTCTACCAAAGATAAATCTGGCACGTCGGACCGCTCGTGCTTGTTCTGCTCGAAATCGTACAAGAGTTGGCTATAACTCCTAGTTCGTGCAGTTTGCAAAGGCCGTGCCTTGCCGCACTGTCCAGGCGAGTCTGGAAAATGGTTTCTAGGAGAGGATGACCTGCGTTTGATAGCCATGAGGGCTTGAGGCGTCGTAGTAACATGGAGGGAGGGTACGGATAGCCGCGATGGCAAGCTATTCAAATCAAGGAAAAAATCGATGTCTTGTTTCTGGATCGTGCCGGCCACATCGGGAGGTGCGCCTGGGACGGCATCGATGATAGGAAACACCGTCTCATAGCACGCATCACAAGCCCGTGCTGGCTTGCTCGGGTCGTCCTTCGCCTGAGTGTCTGAGATGAAGAATGTCTGCCCAATAAATGTTATAAAGAGATTGTGAAAGGAAAGAATGGTTGACAAACCCGTCCAGAACACGAAGCACAAACGCACCTTCCACATAGCCTGCAGTGGTGTCTTCTTCTTCTCCAGCCAAAACTCTTTCCGCACCTCATACACTCACTGGTTTCTTCGTCTGATATCCAGATTGCAGGGACCCAATGTTCCACCTTACGCCTCCTTTCAGATGGTTCACGTTCTTTTCCTTTTCCTTTTCCTTTTGCCTTCTTCCTATCGTTTTTATCGAAGCGGTAAGTCACCACCCGCTCATCTGTAGGCGGAAACGGGAGAGCTTGCAAGGAGCGCCTGAGATGGTTTGTTGATGACGACGAGGTCAGGGTCGAGTTCGGATGCATGACATTGAGAGAACTGAGCAACTGCGCCTTGGCCTGTCGTATCTCACTGCACCATTCATCTTTATCCTCTCCTGTCCCTGTACGACATCTTGAGCCGCGAAGTACGCCAAACACTACAAGCAAACCGATCACTGACCTGAGTACAGCACGAAACTCTCCTCGGGACTTAGTATTTCGAACCTGCGCTCCTCCCCTTCCTCTCTGGCTGGCGTCACAACGACTTCCAGATCAACGAGATCAATTCTGCCTTTGTATATCCATCGCTCATCACCACTGCTACTTGCATTAGTCCTGCTTATCATACTCGAGGGAGGATGATACGACTTTCTTGGCCGGTTCCTCCCGGTTGCTCTCGTCGGGGTGGATGGAGACGTTTCTTGTTGGTCTGCGTCCGACCGACCATTCTGAACCTTGACTGGAGGCGTCTCATCCTCACTTTCATTCTGGCTTTGCAAGTTCCGTCTTCTGTCTGAGAATCCCGGTTTTTCTGGCATAGACGTCACGTTGTCCATTATAGGACCAGACTCGGTGTAGCCAGCACCTCGACCAGATCTACCGATTCCCCAATCACTTTTCCACTGCGCACGCTCAGCTTCTTCCCTAGCAAGCCAGGTTAGGCAGTCAGAAAACAACAGAAATTCGCGCTCGCGCGGTTGGCCACTCCGTTCAATTCGAAGAAGCGACCCACGCTTGAGGAGAGTCCGACCGGGTACAATGAGCTGAAATGGGAGACTTGGAGTAGCACGTTGCAACGATAAAAGCGCGAGAGTTTGCGCATGCGTGCGAAGTGATGTGTTGAGTGAGAGAGTGACTATTGGGAATGATGATTGACACGGAGACGCGTGATATTAAATTTGACGAACTTTTTGAGACAAGACCCTGAACTTTCGTGAACTGCGTGTATTCCGGGTCTTTCTCGTCAGTGCAAGCAATAAGATCCTTGAGCAAGAGGAGATATCGAGGACAACGTTGAACAATAGTGAGCAGCCAATCTCTAAGTTTCAATTTTCCACACCGAGGATCAGACTCCTGTCTGGCAAGGTAGGTCGTAAAAGCCGCGCTGTAATTGGGATTTGGACGAGTAGATGATGGGGACGTGATGAGATCTGTAAGGCTGGATATGGCGGTGGGAAATGCTGTGACAAAAGGGTTGTACAAAGCTAGGTACGGGAAATGTGAGAGAAGTAGTTGTGACAAAGAAGGTTGTAGGTCAAAATAGCGATTGTCCGTGGATGTTGATAAAGGTATTCTGGATGTGGTGAGAAGAATTGTAAGCGATGAGAAGAATGAACGATGAAGATTCCAAATATCAATGAAATTATGGAAAACAGAGGCAAGGGATGAGCGGTCTAATAGAGGTTCGGACGTATCCAGAGACGCGATAATTGGTGTAAGGAAGTGCTGGATAGGAGTATTGTCGGAAAACTCGGACACGAGATATGGAAATTCACACACCGAGTATATAAGCTCAAGGCCCTCTACATAGGTTCTTTCTGTGTCATAAAATTCTTCGATGACTTTTCTCCGCTTCGACAACGTTGCATCGTTAATCGGTTTCATGAGAACATGACCTCCCCATCTCTCAGGTGAATGGGTCGTCGGCGTATGGCTTCCACTATCTCTCGTGGGGTGCATATTACGAATTACTGCAGTAGTGGAATGAGTTTGTACCTCTCTGTCCTCGGGCATTGAGACAAAAGAGGCGACACTAATCATAGATTCCCTATATTGTTGGGATGGCGTCGTCGGCAATGATATACGCCTGAAAGACAGAGGTTGCCCGCGTATTTGCGGTACTGAATGCACATTCCTGGGAGGACATAGTTCTGACACTGGGAAGATTAATGGCGAAGGAGTGCTGCCTGCTATCAATTCCTTTGAGCCACAAGATTCAGTAGAGTTGCCGCCTGATCGTACCTGAACTCATGATTCCGATAGAGCAATAGGGGGACTTATCAGGATTTAGAGACGAGGACCACGTTTTGTCTAGACAGTCTTGAGTGGGTCCTTGAACAGGGAAGTGACTAGATGAAAGACGTTGAAGATGTTCTGACAGTGTTGAATACCCGTAGTGTTACTAGTCGACCAAAGTCAACCAATCCTGATCCGGATCCCTTTGCGGCGTATTATTTACACAATCACTTATTTACGACTACAGTGCACAACAATGTCAAATATTAGATCGACGTAAATGCGGATTCCGAGGGTAAGGAGCGTTTTCTGAGGCCTCTGCGCAACAAGCGCATATAGCGTCATCATTCTGACAACGTCTTCATCCAAAACTCATTAGCCGGCTCAGTGCCATTGTTCGGTGGAGGCTTTTTTATTTTTTTTCATTATATCCATTTAATTTTTCAAGGACCATTTGGGGCTAAGCCCTATGTCAGTCCCTACAGTATGTACAGGCGTGATTTACAGACACTTCCAAGGCACTCCGGCCCGACGCCTTCTCAAGCCTGCCGGTTACGCCCCATAGCCACTTTACTATGGTTTGATCCTGTCGGAGTTCATACAGCCCTCACAGAAATTCCCATACTATCTGCTGTTAACATGCTGGCAGCTCACCCCCTCCAGCATGGGTCATAACTCCATCCCTGATCCCAGACCCTACTTTGATTGGCATGTTGCTTTGGAATTCCTGCCATTCAGCTTCTTGACCACCACTAATCTGAACAAAATCTGCCCAGACTAGGAAACCTTTGGGCTAGCCATTAGACTTACAAAATGTTGATCCTAACACTTGTAGAGAAATATGGAAGTCCTCAGTCACTCCAATAATATGTGGTCAACTAAGTATATTAATACCTGTAGAGAAATATAGAAGTCTACAGGAGATTGTTTAGTTGTAAGTAAGTAAAAAAAAATAGAAGTTTGCTTACCTTCAGTCACTTTAATAATATGTGGTTGACTGAGGGTGGCTTTGTATATTGTATATTTATCTAGGATAAAATAATTAAAGTTTGATTGCCAGTGTCAATTGCTACCCAGTATGTAGTGGCTGGTTTATTACAAAAAAGGTAAATGATAATGTAGCTTGATGGGCACATGGGCATTCAGTACAAGTCATTCCTCAACACATCCCCTGACTTGTGCAACTGTCCATGTTCTTCAACTCCATTAATCCAACAAGGTAGTAGTGTGTGGTGTGCAGAAGAGGTTTCATCCAGATGTTAGCTATGTTTTCAGAAGATGAGATATGGATTATTTTGAAGTTGCCTTTGGTAACTTGTTTGCATACATAGTGGTGCCTAATGTCTATGTGTTTTGCTCAAGTATGGCCTTTGGTGGACTGTGCCAAGGCTATGGATGAGTTGTTGTCAATGTAAATCCTTGGAGGAGTGGTTGTTCAAGGTCAATTTCTGCAAGGAAGTTGTGCATCCAAAAAGCTTGCTGAGACCCCCTCATCATAGCCATATACTCTCATTATAGCCATCTACTCTGCTTCAGTCATCAAGAGGGCAACTGTCTGTTGGCATTTGGAACTCCATGATACTGGCCCACCAGCCATTATAAACACATATCCAGTAGGCTATAACCCTTCTTTTTTGTGTAGGACTAGGTATGTACAGGGAGTATTTATACTGTTGTAAGTAATGTATGCAAGAATGGAAAACTGGTTGCTAAAAGTAATGGTGTCTGTCAAGATGTCCAAAATTTTATACTGATGTTCAGATAGTAACCAGCCATAAGTACACAATGTCAGAAATGTATATAAAATGTGTCAAATGGAAAAATAAACAAGCATCAAATGGAAGTATAAGTGAGCATACCATACATCAGTATTTGAAGTGTAGATGCTATTCAGGTATGCTTGCAATCAAGAAAAATCATGGGGTCCAAGAAGTCACATGTCCATAAAATGTTATCTCTTTAAAGCAAAATACTGGTGTCACTAAGAGTTGTTGCTAGTGATCATTGCTAAGGGGGTTCTTGGCCTGGTTGTTTTAGATTCTAAGGCTAGACTCCACATAATAAAGCTTGTGATCTTGGACATCTCATGATTGCTAAGGTCTCATGTAAAAGGCTACCTTGTCCTAGACCTCAGGTTCAGACCACTCATGCTGTATTCCCAAATCATGTGCTATGGAGATAAGATTAGCAGAGATGTCATTAATAGTACTCAGCAACAGATGGGTCTCATCATCATATAGATGATAACTACAATTCACATACCCTATTAGCTGAGTTCTAACTGAACAAGGGTCTAGTTCTGACTTCACCAACTCCTCTAGTACCTTTGCCCATGTCAAGCACCTCCATAATCTGAGGTGGTCTACCTATTGCTGTTTTCCTGTCCAGGTCTCTTGAAACAACACCTGGATAATGCAAGGTAGGTAACAGGTTATATATATATATTTGAGCTACAGCAGCTTCTGTCCATAGTTCCTTTGGGAGACCACTCTCAGCTAATATACAGCATATACCCTCCAAAATAGTTTGGTTTGCTCTTTCCACAAGCCTATTTTGGGCATACATGTATAGGGTTGTGACTTGGAGAATAATGCCATGTTTGCCCAGATATGTTATCCATGTCTCATTAACTCATTCTTGACCTGCATCAACTCTGACCTCCTTAAGCTTTCTCTCAGTCTAGTGCTCTGACTCAATGTGATATGCAAAGAAGGCTGTAAGTGTAGTGCTTAAATCTTTCCTAGTAAGGAAATATACTGTCATATAAGAAGACCCTCCATCTATAGTAAGTATTATGTAAATTGTCCCCCCAAACAATTGTACACTAGCTGATCTCCACAGATCTATGTAGACTTAGTCATTTGGGAAGCCCTCCAGATCCACTACAGTGTCATATGGGCATGATGTATGTTTACCATACACAAAGTCTTTGCAGATACCCAATACTGTCAGATCTCCTTTTATATCAAGTCCATTAACTAAGTTCTTTATCAGGGCTTCTTGAATGACTTTCATACTTGTATGTCTGAAATGTTGATGCCACACCTCCAGGGTAGTTGACTTTGTCTGAAATTTTGCTGTCATGACTGTAGAGGTATCCATGCTCTTAAGAGCACTAAGTAAGTATATTCCTCCAGTACCAGTGCCACACAGTATTTCCCTTCCATTAGGGTCCCAGAAGCAAACCTGGCCACTACTAAAGATGATATGGAAGCTGACTTTATCAAATCTATTGATTAAGATTAGAGTCAAAGTGAGGTCAGGTGCATGTAGCACATTCCTAAATATAAGTTCTGACAATCTATGTGCTGTCTTGTATTTTCTTTTGACAGTGCCTTTCTTCAACACATAAAACATTACACCTTTTGATGCCACTTGTCCTTCAATAGATCTTGGCAATTCTTCATATTCTAGAAAATCCTTTCTGTCTACAAAGAAGTGATCTGTCACTTCTGAATCTGCATAGATGGGTACTTCCACAGTCTTTAACATATATGTGCCTATTCATTTTATGACCTCAAGTTGGTTTGTGTGTTCTTGGACTGTGGCTGACAGAGTGTAGGTGACATGGAGTTGTGTTTGCATTGGTTGTGTATCTGATATGATAACATTTGCTGCTGAGAGTAGAGCTAGTGTCTTAGTTGATGGGGTTTTTATGGTCCTTCTTGTGTTTCAGAAATTTGGTGGAAATTGTCCTTCTTTTCCTCCCCCTTTTCAGTAAAGGTTTTTGATAGCCATGACCCATCTGTTTGCAGTTCAGATTGATACAGACTAGGTTTGGTTTAGTCTGTGTCTATAGGACTGTGGCTGATACTCCTACCTTCTGTTTTTAGGATACAAGTTAATCTCAGTGAGTGGTGAGTGCAGCAATTACATCTTTTGACTGTCTTAGCATACACTTCTGCTATTACAGCATTCCAGAATTTAGTTAGGGAGGCAATGAGAATTGTACAGAAGGTTGCATCATCTATTCTTGCTTCCCTTTCCACTATGGATCTCCACTTTTCTCTGAAGTCCTTGACATGCTTTAAGAAGTCCATTCTGTCCAAAAAATTAGTTGATTGTAGCCTCCTTTCCATGTTTGTGATGACAATCTCTGAGAAAACACTATAGTTTTCTGTTAGTGCTTTCTATATATCTGCTGCTATACTGTCCATTTTTATTCTTAGTCTGATAGGGTTTTTGGTATTGTATATGATGAGTTTGAGTGCCTATGCATCTTTTTTCTCCCACTCCTCTATGGAGAGGGATTATAAGGACCATTTAGTGTGTTTTCCATCTATCGGTTTTGTGTCAAGTCTGATTTCTAGTTCTTTAATGGTGCTGTCAAGGCATCCTTAGGCTCTATGAGCTCTTGCTGCAATTATGACTCAGTGTTTGAATGTTATATAAGTTGTGCCATCAAAGTGTGTATCTTCAGGGAAATTTGGGGGGTTAGACAAGTTTGTAGATGTCATCTTAGTTGTGGATATTGAGTTGGATGTAAAAAAAAAATGTGTGTGGATTTGTAATAAGTTGAAAAAAAAAAATAGAGCTAAGGCTCAACATAATTGAAGTGCTAATGGAGCCTATAACCTGTAGAGAAATATAGAAGTCCTCAGTCACTCCAATAATATATAGTCAACTGAGTATATTAATACTTGGAGAGAAATATGGAAGTCTACAGGAGATTGTTTAATCATAAGTAAGTAAGAAAAAATAGGAGTTTGCTCATCCTTAGTCACTCCAATAATATGTGGTCAACTGAGTATATTAATACCTATAGAGAAATATGGAAGTTTACAGGAGATTGTTTAGTTGTAAATAAGTAAAAAAAAATAGAAGTTTGCTTACCTTCAGTCACTTTAATAATATGTGGTTGACTGAGGGTGGCTTTGTATATTGTATATTTATTTAGGATAGAATAATTGAAGTTTAATTGCCAGTATGAATCACTATCCAATATATAGTGGCTGGTTTATTATAAAAAAAATAAATGATGATGTAGCTTAATGGGCACACAGGTGCTTAGTACAAGTCATTTCTCAACAACACTGTCTTAAAGCCTCACTTTTCAGACCTACCTGCACTATAGCCTGACAGGTTTAACAAGGCTATAGTTTTCACCTCTCCCTATTTGCCACACTAGGAAACCCTTTTTTTCTTTGTCTAGACATGATATTAGTGGTCACAATACATCAATATGTGTATGTGCTAATGGTGTTAGGTAATATCCTAGCAGTCTGACCTACAAAGCCTTCCTAAGAATATGTAATAGGCAGTAGCTTCCCAGTAGTGTTGAATAACCCATATAGTGTCTAAGGTGTTTTCCACACAGGCACACTTAGCCAGAGTCAAAACTTTGACCTTGTACTTGCAAGCCATATGACCTGCTTGGAGATACAAATGGTGCTAGCTGAGCCACTACACCCTTTGATAAAGGCTTATCAGGAGCAGTTAGGCTAAGATGTCTCATCTTGATTTCTTTTCTATGCAACTTCTGCACTTACACCACCATCATTGCTATATTAGTGAGTGCATCATTGCTCTCTCACCATATAATGTTATTAACACATCTTGCAAAGTAGTGATTGCCATCACCACATTTTTTCTTTCAAGATCTTACTGGTATCACTACTCTCATAAGTATAGCTCTTACTGCATTTGATGAGGTTTATAACTTATTGCTCACCAGAAACCTTGTACTTGCTTAATAAGAATTTTTTCAAAGCCAGAAAGTTGTTTTTTCCCATGACATTTTTAGACTCATTACAATTTTTACATCTTTACATAATCTCTAAACTACTCATAACTAGTTGAGGATAGCTTCAATAGACATTATAGGCTGTCTAGCAGCCTATACAGCTGCTTTTTTGATGAGTCCTGACAATAAACACTTATAAACTGCTAAGATTATTCAATAAAGCAGCATATTATAATATCTAAATATGTATTAAAATGGTTTTCTACAGCTTCCTTTGCTTTAGCAAATGTTTTCTTCTGGACTTTTCTATACCTATATTTTACCTAACATTAATACTTTATAACATTAGCTATGGCTTGAGTAATCAATTCAAAAATATATACTATCTCAATTGGATTGAGTTAATAGTGAAACTTTGGAAATAAGATGTATTTATTTTTATGATCCTTGATTAAGGTTTAAAGTCTGAAATTTGATTAGCAAAATTTGTTCATGACTGAAGATTTGAGCCATACAACAGTTGCAATTTTCAATTAAATATATAGAGAAATACTTAGCTCAGGTATACTTTGCTCAAATATTTCAAACATCAAATCTATGTCCTTTGAGTATTCACTGACTTATTTTTGCTTATACATCAGTAAATGCTTGACTTAATAGGGTTCTTTGTATTATATAACCTTTGAATATTGCAATACAGGCCTTAGTAATGTGTAAATCAAATACAAATAGCATTTAACAAAAGATCATTAGTCTATATTAGATTGTGTTTGTACTTGTGTCAGGTCTGGAGTACCTGGGAGCTCACCTCCAAGAGTGAGAACCCACTAGTCAGTTAGTTAATGACTGGAAAGGGAACATACAAATGTTTTAGGCTTGATCTAGGTGCTAGGCAATGTTCCAGGGTTGTTAAGGTAGGGGCAGAGGTGGTTGAAGTCTGCAGGAGTGTTCTACAGTCTGAGACAACTACACCAGAGGATT
>JABCKS010000693.1:0-13456 GCA_018851325.1 Termitomyces sp. DKA19 | reverse complement strand
TTAGCATTTTGATGGATTCTTCCCTACTGAATCATATGTTCCAGTTGAAAGCAAGTGCCTCATACCATAGTATGACCAGATTCACCACAAAAGTGGCAAGTGTTATTAAACTGATTTTACTAGTGGGGCTGACTATTGTTAGCAAACAATGCTTTTAAACATTCCAGGACACTAATAATCACTGTAGTCATTGTTAATTCCATTGTTTCTCATTTAGGGGCAGGGGGCAGTGTAGTGGTAACAGCAGGTACTAAAATGATACTAGGGGTACTAGTGATAGACATAGCAGCAGCAGTGGATTTGGTAGTTACCATGTTAGTACCCTTTAATACCCACTTTGCACCTTCAAAGACCTGTTCCACCTTATAAAGATCTTCAAGGTGATGATTGAAGAGCATGATTTTGAGCTGACAGATGATTTTGGACCATAGTGATGTAGGGATTCCTTGCTGGAATAAGCAATATTCTTCATTTCAGTAAAGTTTCCCATTAGTAAGGAGCTACTTAGCAATTCATTAGAAATCTCTATAGTAGTCAGAAAATTGTCCTAAAGTCACTAAACCACTATTGAAGGTCTGGTGGACAAGTTGCTTAAAATCACCAAGAGTATATTATGCACTAGCATCAGCATCAGGGTATAACCTAAGTACTGTTGTCTTCCATTCTTGATATGTATAAGGGTGGGGAATATCATTGCCAATCACTAGAATGTTGCTAAATTCCAGTAGGCCCAGCCAAGTTTCTGCCATATCATAAGAGACATAACAAACTGCATATTCCTTTTTCTAAGTATCATCAGTAATACCATAGTTAGCAAAAAAATACTTCAATTCCTTGAAGTACTGAGGAAGTTCCCTAGGGCAACTTTCATTCCATTTAGGAGCTGTAGTGTCATTATAAGGAGGCATCCAAGCATGATGGGTAACAGGATTATTATTCATAGCAATTGTTGGTATTATTGGGGAAAGTAGTATCTGTTGGTTTTTAGGTGTAGTAAAAGTTGTATGATCCTTGGAGAAGAAGACAGAGGAGTTAGTAACAGATAGTGATGATAATGAAGCACTAAGAAAGCTTTTTACAAATGCTCCTAGAAAATCACTAAGAAGTTTACTAACATTGAGGAGATTCCTAGTGGCTTCTAATTTGTCTGCTAGTGATCTGGGCTGAGTATCTGGTGTACTAGAGGAGGTTGATAGCGAAGAATCAGATAATGCAGTAGTAGATTCTAAGCAATGCTTTGCTTGGGCTCTGGTTACTGGCAAAATGATTACTTAAACCCCTTGCAGTGGGCTCCAAAATGATGTGCTCCTATGCTACCTAGCTGTTATGCAAAAAACTAGAAGGGAGTACCTAGAATGCACTAGCAACTAAATAGGGTAGCTAGCAATAGGAAATAGTGGGGCAAGTTGATAATTGTCCCAGAAAATGAGAGCTATAAGAGGTGGGGTGAAAGGGGGTGCAAGTAAAAAGAATTGTTAATGTTAGTAAAAGTCACTAAACATAAAAAAAAGAAATTAAAATAGAAGGTAAAGTGGTAGGTGATGGCAATGTTGATAAGGTAAATGGTAGTCACTAAGTAGGAAAGGAATTAAGAATATGTTATTAGGCAAGCAACCACTAAGAAGGTGTTACTAAGGTAAAACCTAGCAATAAGAAGGATATGGAAGATGAGAGTATAAATCAAACAGAAAATAAACAGGAGACACACAAGACTTGTTGCTAGCCATAGTCACTAATGTCACTAAGGCACAAAATACACAAAGGGCACCTGTACTTGGTACCATGCTGAATCAATGATGAGTTCACTAAGGCTTGTTGTTAAGCTGTTAACAAAAGTAAGGATGAATGAGAGGGAGTTCTGAGATACTGAGGGGCAAGTACTCAGGGTTGCTCTAGTTGGTTCTTCATTATTTTTCTAGGTATGTACAGGGGGTATTTATACTGTTTGTAAGTAATGTAGCCCAAGAAGAAAGATGGTTACCACAGGTAATGGTGTCTGCCAAAATACATGCTGGGTGTTAAGATGGTAACTAAATGTAAGTATCCAATGTCAAAAGGTGCATACTACATATCAGAATGAAAAATAAAGAGTATACCAAATATCAGTATCTGAAGTGTAGATGTCATTCAAGTATGTTAGTAATTAATAAAAATGAAGGGTTCAAGAAGTCACATACTGATATGTTTTTTTTGAAAGCAAACTGCCTATGTTGCTAGGGATTATTGCTAACAAGTGTTGCTAAGGGGGCTTTTGGCAAGGTTATTCTAGATATATGGTCTAAGCTCCACATAATAGTTGCTCATGATCTCAAAATTCCTGTGGCTACTAAGGTTTCATACAAATCTCATGCTGATCTCCAGGTCTTATGCTGTATTGATAAGATAGTTAGATATGTCAGCAACTGTACTTAGCAACAGATAGGTCTTATCAATAGATGTCACTAAGATAGCTTTTAGCAAGGTCATTCTAAATGCACAGTCTAGGCTCCATATAATAAATGCTTATAATCCAAAAATTCCTGTGGTTACTAAGGTCTCATGCAAATCTTGTGCTGATCCCCAGATCATGTGCTGTCCCAATAAGATAGTCAGAGATGTTAGTAACTGTACTCAGCAACAGATGGGTCTTATTACAGATCATTAGCCAGGCTCTCTAGACTAGGTAGAATAAGTATATATGATAAAACAGGTTATCCACCACTTCTCTCTCCCACCTCTAGTCCTGCTCCAGCCAGCATGCTTCATATGCCACCCAGGCTGCTACATTGTTGGTACTTGGAAAAGTTGGGATCCTATGCTCATAGTTGGAGGACATTGTGATACCTTAGGAGAAATTGGACAGCAAGCTGTTAAGAAGACTTTCAGAGATCAACCAAGCCCTTAAAGGTACCCCAGGGACTAATGACACCCACTGCATCTTAAGGGTCTCAATATCTAAAGAGCTCTACCCAGACTCTGCCTATAACCTGTATAGCATTGGATCACCAGCCTATGTGTTCCTAAGCTCCAACCCTGACAACTCCCTTAGAACATGCCTTATGTATCACTGGATCACTAGCAAGACATTCTTTTGAGTCCCAATGCACCCCCAGGAGCTGCTCTGGCCTCAAGACACTCTGCCCTGTAACTTCACCCTTGGAGCCTGCTTCAGACCATATTCAGACTCTACTATGATAGGGGCTAAGCTCTGAGGAGGGTATTGCTCACCCAGAGACCCCCTTTCACCCCTAACTCTCTCCAGAGACCTCAAGTATATAGCTCCAGAACCTTGTAGTCAGTTGGTAGTTTTGATATTACATACTTTCATCTACTTTTCATTTCTCTACTCTCTCTGTTTTTACTCACACTCAATTTATCTATTTTCTCTTCTCTTTCAATCCTCCAGCATAGTTGTCTCAGTTTGCAGAACATCCCCATGGCCTTCAACCACCTCTGCCCTCACCTTAATAACTCTAGGACAATGCTTAAGCACTTGGATCAAGCCTAGAACATTTATACATTCCTTTTCCAGTCCTTAACTAACTGACTAGTAGGTTCTTGCTCTTGAAAGTAAGCTCCCAGGTACTTCAGACCTAACAACAAGCTTTGTTTAAGGCTTGTAAGGATCATACTAAATAGTTCTGATTCTTTTACCATATAATATAGAGTGACTGCATAACTATTCAGCAGAAATTTAGATATTTACCATACTTTATGATTACTAAATGTGAAGGTGATATAGACTTGAGAATATATATACAACTCAACCAAACTGCATAATACCTTAAGTGATGAGCAAGAGTCAAAGGAGCATAAGGTGATTAAGAGTTGGGCAAGAGGCAAAGAGCAAAGAGTAAGCAGAGCAGAGGAGCAAGCACAACTCTAAGCTAACTATATAGTTAATTTAGTGGATAGACCTGGTGAACACTGCTATTGATCAGTTAGAGGATATTTTATTCTGCTGACTGACTTATATACTACATTTATAACTATATTATAATTAATGCTATCTATAATAAATGGCCTATGTATGCTAAGCAGTAATAACTATCAATTTGTTGAAAAGAGAAATAGAGTCTAATGACTATATTAGACTGACTACTAACTGATAAGAGGGCATAAGGCTAGACAGCTAGTTAGTTAGATATGCTAGAGATAATGCTACACTTATAACTAAGGCAAAATAGAGTTGTAATTATCCAGTAATGGAGTTATCCCTTTACATCACCTCCTCCTTAAGGTTTATTGATTCAACAAACAGTATTACTTTCTCTAATAAGGCCAAAAATGGGTAGCTATTTGATAGATAGCTATCTGGTGGAATACCTCAGTATAATGTTCAAAAGCATATTGAATTATCAGAGTTGACACACTAAGTACCAGTGTAAAAAGGTCTATGAATAAAGTTATATCCATCTTAAAGGTTAGAGTAGCTCCAAAGTAAATACTTAACATTAGTAAGTCTGGAAGGAAAGACAGAGGTTGCCAAGTAGTTAAAGTAGCAGTCAATACTGTAGGTAGAAAGGCCAATAGTGGAGCACTAGAAGAGGATGCTCTAGACTAGGTAGGAGTTGAGGCAGACAATACAATATATCCTAAAAATGCTAGTGCAGCAATTGCTAGTGCAACATTGCCTGCATATTACTTCTATAGTATGTAGACTTGCTTTTTAACTATCCACTTTCTAATGATAATGAGGGCCTCTTCAATCTGCTAATTTGAGCCCCAGATAAAGATGTATTAGCAGTCTCTTTTTGCCAAGCCAACTGTAAAGGCAGTCAAGTGAACACTAGAGATATCTAGAGCTTATTCAAGACCCTGCCTTTAGTGATCAACTATGTATACAATAAGAGAGTTAAAAAGCCCAAGTGTATACTCAAAATGTAGAGTATGGTCATCTGTAAAAAGTAAGTCTTAAGTAAGGGGGATAGTGAGGGAAGCATTAATGGTAGAGTATACTATATATCAAGAGATATAAGAGGTGGGTACAGTGGAAAGTTTTGTAAATAACTAAAGTTTTAGCTGCCTCAGAGGAGCTAATTATGTGGCTATACCCTTGTGACCAGAGCAGCCACTAATACTAAGCTATAAGGCAGTTTGGGTAGAGGTGATGGTAGCAGTAAGTATAGATATATAATCAAACTTAAGCACTACTAGTCTGCTCTTAAGTTCTATTATAAGAGTTAACAGTCTCTCAATAGTGATGATAGGATTAGATAAAGTAGCAGATCATAATATAGAGTTTTAAGGGTAGAGTGAAACTAAGAGTAGGTAGTAGATTGAATGCTGTAAGCTAGGAATGCAGATAGTATAAGGGACTAATCAAGATATAAAGGTAATATGAACTTGAAAATATACATATAACTTAACTAAGCTGCATAATACCTTAAGTAACAAGCAAAAGTTAAAGAAGTATAAGGTGATTAAAAGTTAAACAAGAGGCAAAGAGCAGAAGCAAGTGGGGCAGAGAAGCAAACATAACTCTGAGCTAACTACATAGTTGATTCAGTGAATAAACCTTGTGAATATTGCTATTAATCAGTTAGAGAATATTCTATCCTACTAACTAACTTATATACTATATCTATAGCTATACTATAACTAATACTATATATGATAAGTAGCTTAAGTATGCTAAGCAATAAAGACTTTTAATATGTTAAAAAAAGAAATAGAGTCCAATAACTATATAACAAAAGAGTATAAAGCTAAGTAGCTAGTTAGTTAAATATATTAGAGATAATACTACATCTATGACTAAAGCTAAATAGAGTTGGAGTTACCTAGTAATAGAGTTGTCCCCTTATATTAGAGCTTATCCAACTCTGCCTCTGAATATAGTAGAGGTTATCTAATTAATTAAATTTCTAAAAAGGCTATTATCTATAAAGGAGTTGATTGGGTATAAAACTAAGGCACTAAGCATTACCAATATATGGAGGAAATGAGGTAGAAAGTAAGAAAAGATAAACTTTAATAGACTTTAAAATTTACAAAAAAATATAAGAATTCTATTAAAGACTTTAATTTTAAACTTTTAAACTTAGTCTTAGTTAAAAATATAACTACTAAAAGCTCTTTTAATGCTAAGATACTGCTATAATTTCATGGAACTATAGTAGTCATTGCTAAAATCAAAAGTAGTAATTACATTATAATAGAGCTAAATAGGTCTATTTAATAAGTAAGGATAGCTGCTTTTAAAGTTATACTTTATAAAGCATAGAGAAAGCTAGTATTATTTTAGAGATTGAAGTAGTAGATTGATATTATACTTGCTAAATTGAGAGAGTTAAAAGAAAAATTACAAAAACTTACAGAAGTCGTTAATTAAGATATCTTATTTAGATTAATAATATTGCATAAACCTATTGAAGAAGAGTTAAAAAGAATAAAAATTAGTAAAGCCTGAATAATCTTGATTAGTATGTAAAAAAGCTTTATTAAAACTTTAATATGCTGCAATACTCTGAAAAAGACTAAAAAAGTTTGAAAAAAAAGAAGTTACTAGTAAAAAGTCATTTGATAATAGAAATATTAAGAGTACTATAGTTATAATTTTAATAGTTAAGTCTAAAAGACAAGAATAATTAAAGTCAAACTTATTAAGATTTATAAAATTTTCTTAAAAAAAGCAAATAAAAAAATTATTTTCTTTTTTTCCAAAAAAAGGAAAAAAAAAAGAAAATTATTAGAAAAAAATGAAAAAAAAAGAAAAAAGGAATATACTTAAAACTACCTATATGACTAAGGGTAATTATTATGAAGTGAAAGAAAGATGACATGTTAGCTTTAAAATAAAGTAAATTTAATAAAAAGTAAAAAAAGTTAGCTTTAAAATAAAGTAAATTTAATAAAAAGTAAAAAAAGTTCAATTAAGTTCAACTATTGCAAACTGTAAATAAAGGCATCAAAAATTATAGACACAAAGAGTAGCTTATACTTTTAAATCTAAATACATATATTGACAATAATTAGTATATAGACAATAACAAAGGAAAATAATCTGTGAATTAAAATTGAAGTATAATAGTTAATGAATAGTAATAATTGAATCTAATTTCAGACTAAGTTTAAAAGTTAATCAGCTACTATTCATCAAACTAACTTTCATTCTTTTCATCTTTTACCTACAATTTAACTGTTGACCCCAACTTACAATATAATTCATACAATAGAAAAGTTAAAAAGAAATAAATAGTAATATAACTAAGTAAAAAAGGGTACAAGAAAAAAAAATCAGCTTAAAAAAAAAGAATGAAGGAGTAAACTTTATTTTAAATCATTCAAAACTATGCTAAGTAAACATTAATAAATTAAATACAACTCAAGGTAAATAAATAAATATGCTATTAATAAAGTCTATATATGTAAAAAAAGGTATAAAGAAGAGGTCTGTTATAGAGAAAAAAGTAAGTAAGCATTTATTATAGCTCAGAATCTTTAGAAAGTAGATGTCTTAGGCCTACAAACATTACTTATTTTAAGACTATTAGTTTAATATACTATTTAAAGCCCAATTTACTTATTTTAAAACTATCTTAAGCATTTAGATTAAATTCAATTAATTTATTACTATGTTATTATTAAAAAGAGTTTTAGTATTAAAAAGCCTCGACTTTTTGTAATATTTAAATATAATAGCTTAACTAAATTATAAACTTTGTACTAATAATTCAACCTTGGATTTTATATTAATAAGCATTTATTATTATTAATTATGTAAATAGAAAGAAAGAAAAAAGAAATAGTTAGTTTTATTACCTCTAATATAATTATAATATAAAGTGTAAATAGAGAAGAGTTAAAAAATAAAGATGCAATTGTATATATATATAAATTATTTGTATCTTTATTTCTTACTTCTTTATTATTGAGATTTAGTTAATTGAGTAAATTTACTGTTATAAAATGAAGCTTTGCTGAGAATATTTCTCTTTATATATATATAACATATAATATTTAGTTTACTAATAACATATACTATATTGTATCATTATTATACAATATATAGCTATATTTATGCAATTATATATATATATAAAGAGTTGCTACAAAAATATACAGTTCTTATGTATAATAACTCAAATACATTAATACATTCTTACTTACATTCAGCTGATTTTAAATCTCAGTTCTTATTACTCTTGTTTAATTTAACAGTTACATATCAATTCTCATAATATCAAACCTTGTACTTTACTTAATTATTAACATTGCTATTCATAAGTTCAAGAATATTCAAGAGATATTTCAAAATCTCCTAAGCTCTTATATTAAAATTTTCCTTATCATCAGATAGATCAGTTCTTTGTTTACTACTCTCACTATGTGTCTTTATGCTATATTCACATACTTTAACAAGAAAATTAACTTTCAACAGGGTACAGCCACTACTGCTACTTTCATTAGATTCCAGTAATATAGCTCAGCTCTGGAATAGAATTTCTAATGCAAGCTTTGTCATATCTATAAGCATTTTGCTAAGAAATACTATACTGCCAACTCTTTAGCTATGTAAAAGTATATAGTAGTAAACTTAAATTTGGCTTATAGATTACATATAGTGTACATAGCACTAGCTATAGTATTTTTTGCTCCTGCCTTTCCATACCCTATACTCTCATTCTATCCTATTAGTCTCAATTCTATATAGTATACTGCTTTAGCAGCAGATTTTACTAAGCTTTGTTAACAAATCACTCAATCTATCTGAGATAAATACTACTGAAGACCACTATCTTAGACCTACAAATTTAGAAGAAAGCATTAAGATCTAATTAATTAAATAAACTTATTGTCACAAAATGGAGCTTTACTGAGAATATTTTTCTTCATACATTTGTATTATATAACAATTAGCTTATTGATAACATATACTATATTATATTATTATCATATAATACATAGTTATAGTTATGCAATTATATATCTATATAAAGGATTGCTATAAAGATATATAATTCTTATATATAACAACTTAAATACATTACTATATCTTTGTTTACATTTAACTTATCTTAAATCTCAGTCCTTATTACTTTTGTTTATTTCAACATTTGTTGCTAAGTTAATTTAATATATGTAAATCTAATAACAGCCTTTAGTTTAGGCTACTAAGGCTATAACTAATGTTGATATCTTGATAGTTTTTAAATTAAGCTGATCTTTCTTAGATAAATGTCTGAAGTTTCTAAATGGTTATAATAGAAAGTGTAGTAATGTATACAGTCCTAATATTTACTAAGTAGTCTTTTCTTGTTGTTTATAAGTTTTAATAACTTGAGATATAAAGTAATAGTTTTAGAAGTACTAAAAAAAATAATGTGAGAAGATAGTTGTGAAATCTTTTTAATTAATAGTTTATGCTTAATAACTTTTTTAGTATTACTAATGTTTATCATTACTTAAGTTTATACTCAATCCTCAGTCAACTCTTTATTTAATTTAGTAACTTTAGTAATCCAATCTGCAAAATCAACTTTTCTTCAAAAGTCAAAGCACATATATAACTTGAGATGAATTTTGATAGTAAAATTAGTTAATGTATATTTAAGCCTTATGTTTTTAAATTAACATTGAAGTTTTAAAAGTATATATTTTAATTAGCAAATAATAAACCTTTTTAAAAGGAAGTAAAAATTAAATCTCATACTTTAAATTATTAATTGCAAAGTAACATGAATTTTTAAAGTTTTTTAAAATAATTATTAAATATCATAATGTTAATACATATTTAATTAGTATAATATCATATTGTAAAATAAAATTTAAGCATTCTATCAGCTATAAAAGTTATGATTTTATATGACTTCTTCTTTAAATGTTTCTTATATTGAAAGCATATGATAAATTATTATTACTATATAAAATGCAATGACTATTTTGTGGGAAATTACTGCTTTGGGTCATAATTCAGTAAGCAGTGACAAAGCATAACATAATAACTACCTTTTAGGGTAATGACATAGGAGTTCAGTCTGTTTTTTGAAAATAGAGCATTTAAAAATATATATAAAGTTGTCAAACTTAATATATACACTAAATACTATGATTTGACACTTTGTGCAACATGTTTGGGAGTCTGTATGTGTGCAGAAGGCCAAATGTGATTTAGTGGACACTGTTTTTCATGCTTCACATATTTTTTAAGCAAATCTGACCAAATAAACCTGGATTCCTCAGCTGTAGAGAAAAAACCACATATTAAAGTATATATTAGCCTATCTATTGATTGATTAAAGTTAACTAACATTGAATACAGCTTATTAGTAAACTATACAACAACTTTGAACTATTGATATATTTAATATCATATTTTATAAGTGAATTTCAATTGTTTTTGAGCGATAAAATGCTTAAAAAATTGTGAAAAAATTGTTTTTAGATCAACAAAGTTTATATTGGCTTATCTATTGATTGATTAATGTTAACTAACATTGAATACAGTTTATTAGTGAAACTTTGACAACTCTGGGCTATTGATATACTAGATGTAAGTAAATTTAATTGTTTTTGAGCGAAAAAAATGCTTAAAAAATTATTTTTAGATCAACAAAGTTGGTATTAGCTTATCTATTGATTGATTAATGTTAACTAACATTGAATATAGCTTATTAGTGAAACTTTGACAACTCTGGACTATTGATATATTCAACATCTTATCATATAAGTGATTTATAAAGTTTTCAAATTATCAAAATACTTAGAAAATTGATCTTTTAGACAATCATCAACTACTCCTTCTAATGGTGAACCTCCCAGTACTCCTGAAAGCCAAAGGCAGCAAATAAGGGCTTAAAGCAGATTGAAACAGTTATAAATGACTGATCTTGATAATAGATGAGTAAATAGAGGCACAAGATCTAATTTTGTAATTGTAACACCTCTATATTTTGAATTTAAAGATATAGCAACTGAGGGTATAAGAACAGGGGGAATAAAAACTGAGGGTATAAGAACTGAAAGTATAAGAACTAAGGGTATAAGAATTGGGAGTATAAGAACTAAGAGTATAGAAACTAGAGGTATAGGAATTGGAGGTATAAGAATAGGAGGTATAAGAACTGAAAGTAATAATCAAGTTGCTTCTAGCTCTTCAATAAGACCTATTAGACAGCTTATTATGGCTGATGATCTATTTTCTATAGTTATTTCTGAAACTTATTTGCCTGAAAGATAAGATGCACCTTTACAAAATTCTGTACCTAGAATGGTGCCATCTTTACATACTCTTGCATATGGACAAAACAATAGGCTGAGACCAGTTAATCAGCCTATTGTTACTTCAGTCATTCAGCCTATTGGTGTTCCAGTTATTCAGCCTGTTGCTGCTCCAATCATTCAGCCTGTTGTTGCTCTAGTCATTCAGCCTATTGCTACTCCAGTCATTCAGTTTATTGCTGCTCCAGTCATTCAACCTATTGCTACTCTAGTCATTCAGCCTACTGTTGCTTAAGATCTAATTTTGTAATTGTAACACCTCTACATTTTGAATCTAAAGGTATAGCAACTGGGGGTATAAGAATAGGGGGAATAGAAACTGAGGGTATAAGAACTGAAGGTATAAGAACTAAAGGTATAAGAACTGGGAGTATAAGAACTAAGAGTATAGAAACTGGAGGTATAGGAATTGGAGGTATAAGAATAGGAGGTATAAGAACTGAAAGTAATAATCAAGTTGCTTTTAGCTCTTCAATAAGATCTATTAGACAGCTTATTATGGCTGATGATCTATTTTCTATAGTTATTTCTGAAACTTATTTGCCTGAAGGATAGGATACACCTTTACAAAATCCTGTACCTAGAATGGTGCCATCTTTATATACTCTTGCATATGGACAAAACAATAGGCTGAGACCAGTTAATCAGCCTATTGTTACTTCAGTCATTCAGCCTATTGGTGCTCCAGTTATTCAGCCTGTTGCTGCTCCAATCATTCAGCCTGTTGCTGCTCTAGTCATTCAGCCTATTGCTACTCCAGTCATTCAGTTTATTGCTGCTCCAGTCATTCAGCCTATTGCTACTCTAGTCATTCAGCCTACTGTTACTCAATCTACTGTAACCATTTTTGAAACTTATTTGCCTGAAGGATGGGATGTATCTTTATAAAATCCTATACCTAGAATGGTACTACCTTTACTTGCTCCTCCACTTAGAAAAAGAGTCAGAAATGCTCCTTTCCAAAATGCTATGCCTATAATAATGACATTTCCACCTGCTCATAGAGAGATAGTGCTATATTACCAGGTTCCACAACAGCAAGTACAAGCAGTATTGGAAGAGCAGTAAAGGCTCAGACATATTACTATAGTTAAAGAACAAGAGAGGCAACAAGCATTAGCAGTATTGAAAAAGCAACAATGACTTAGACATACAGAGCAAGAAAGGCAGTATGAATAAGACAAACAACAACAGGCATTGGCTATTTGGTACCAAGAAAGACAAGAGAGAGAAAGACAAGAATTTCAACTAGAAGTAAGACAAAGTCAATCTTAGAAGGCTACTTCAATTAATAAAGTTTGATAGCATATGGATCTCAACCCTAAATATAGGCCTTTAAATGAGGCTAAAGTCTAAAGAATCTTATAAGACTGAGAACAACAGCATGAAGCTGATCTGGAGGAGGACTTTAATGATTTAAGTCTTCAAAATAATATACCTTCAGAAGATGACCTAGAAAATATTCATACTGCCTTTGACCAACTGATGCAAAATCCTTTAAAGTACTTTGACCAACCTGTGGATAATGAGGAACTAATAAGAAAGGATATTGTGGAGTACAGACTCTATCCATTCTGATAATGGAGATGCTAATGGCCTTGCATTATATCTAATTGAATACCTCAACTCTTTAAGAGCCAGTAGCTTGCCTTTGGCTAAGCTGGCTTTGAAGATTGGTGTTCCTGTCATGCTTCTCAGAAATTTAGATCCTACCAAAGGACTTTGTAATGGGACAAGAATAATTATCATATATATCAGTACCTAAGTCCTTAGATGTCGTATTATCAGTGGGGATACCAAGTTTGCAGAATCAATTGTTATGATTCCAAGGATTAAGCTCAATGTCTCTGAAGAAGATTTGCCTATCCCACTATGTAAAAAACAATTTTCAGTTTGACTAGTCTTTGCTATAACAATTAATAAGTCTCAAGAGCAATTAGTTAAATATGTTGGACTAGATCTTCGATCATCTGTCTTTATACATAGTTAACTTTATATTGCACTTTCTCAATGCACATCAGGAGATCATATTAAAGCAATTTTGGCATCAGAAAATACATTATGAAGGACTGCAAACATTGTGTATCAGGAAATTCTGAATGGTTTACAAATGTAAGTGTAACTTTTAATATAAGCTATTTGTATTATTAACTTTTAGATTTTAGCACTTGACTAGATATTTCTTGATACTGTATTGATACTGTACTGACTGGACATATACCATTTTTCTTTCTTGATAGTGCACAAACCTAAT
>JABCKS010000692.1:0-13471 GCA_018851325.1 Termitomyces sp. DKA19 | reverse complement strand
ATTCACTTACATGATGTGATATTCAGTATATCAATAGCTTAGAGTTGTTGTAGTTTCACTAATAAGCTGTATTCAATGTTTGTTAACATTGATCAATCAATAAATAGGCTAATATGTACTTTGATATGTGGTTTCTTCTCCACAGCTGAGGAATCTGGGTTTATTTGGTCAGGTTTGCTCAAAAAACATGTGAGGCATGAAAAACAGTGTCCACTAAATTGCGTTTGGCCTTCTGCACACCTGTAGACCCTCAGACATCTTGCACAAAGTGCCAAACAATAGTATTATATGTTTATATCAAGATTAAGAACTCTGTATATGTTTTTAACTGTTATAATTATGAAAAAAATGACCCAACTCGTATGTCATTACCTTAAAAGGCAAAATTTTAGTCAGCCTTAGTCAGAATTTACAAGCAATGACCCAAAGCAGATGACTTTCCCACTTCCATACTAACTTTCCCAGGAGTCATTGCATTATATATAGATTCACTCATTAGAACAGTTTTTTGAGCATCTCTAATTTTGGTATTTAGTACTTTATATGTCCTCCATTTGCCTTGATAACTGCTTGAATCCTTCCAGGCATGCTTTCTATCAGTCTTTAGCATACTTCTGCTGATATTCCATCCTAGTCCTTTGCAAACCTCTCCCACAATTCATACACACTATGAGGAGGTGTTTCATACTGCCTAAGCTGCTCCTTGAGGTACTTCCAGAGGTGTTCAATAGGGTTAAGATCAGGGGATTGGGCTGGCCACCAGAGGACATCAAAGTTGTTGTCTTTAAACTACTTGTTAGCCCTCTTGGTGTTGTATTTGGGGTCATTATCCTATTGAAAGTAGCAGGCACCCTCCTCCATCTCCAATTTTTCAAAGCTCTCCTTTGCTCCATCCTCCAAGATTTCACAGTACTGCTCTGCATTCATAATCCCCACCACCTCTACCAGCTTTCCTACCCTATTCTAACCCATATAGCCCCATACTATGAGACAGAAGCAGATGACAATAACAATATGGTATTCCAAAGCTGGAGCTCTTTGCTATTTGTGCTCTTGAAGGGATTGTAGCTCAAGAGGAGGAGGCTGACATTCTGTGGGACATAAGGTTGGGAAACCAATAGGGGGCCCAGGAAGACATGGTGGTGCAGGCTGCACAAGCCCTACAGAGACAACAGGCTAGTGGGGTCAAGTCAGTGCACATGGAGAAATGGGATCTGCAGGATAGACTGCTGACCTTCTGGGGGCAGATCTATGTGCCCATCATTCCTATACTTTGATGGCACATTGTGGTAGGACTGTTCAAAGTAAAGAGGCAGGTAGGGCTGTTTGCATATCAGCTGAAACTCCCTGCCACCCTACAACAATTACATCTATTATTCAATATAGTCAAACTGTTCCCAGCCCTGGAGGATCCCATCCCAGGTCAACACCCCAAACTGCCACCACTAGTGTCAGTCAACCATAAGAAAGAGTATGAGGTGGAGGAGATACTAGACAGCAGGTGGTTTAGAGGGAAGATACAATTTCAAGGTGAAGTGAAAGGGTTACAGTGTTGAAAACATATTCTGAGAACTGCAGGCAAATGTACATGCACTGGCAAGAGTCCAGGAGTTTTATTGCAAGTACCCCAATGCCCAAAAGCAATCTAAGGTATTCTCCCTGTCCCTGTGGTGAGCTGGGCAATTCAGGAGTTCTTCTATCCAGGTGCATTGAGGCACTGCACTTTAGAGGGGGGGTGATGTCAGGGGACAACCCATTCCATCAGTATCCATCTCATTTCATCTCATTTCACCTCATCTCATCTCACCTTGGAGTTATAGCCCTGCTACTGTTCTGGAAAGCACATGTTGTAAGCCATATGCAGTGATGCAGTGATGGAGGCACATTGTGAGGGTAAGGCTGACTCAAGGATATGTGTACAACTTGACTGAGCTGCAACAATACCCTAAGCAATGAGCAAGGGTCAAAGGAGCACAGAGGCAACTAAGAACTGGGCAAGAGGCAAAGAGCAGAGGGCAAATAAGAGAAGAGAGCAAGCACAATTCTGAGCCAACTACACAGTCAGTCACTGCTGTTGATTGGTCAGAGGATATTCTATCCTGCTGACCAGCTTATATACTACATCTGTGGCTATGCTATAACTAATATTATATGTGGTGAGTGGCCCAGCTATGCTAAGCAGTAATGACTATCAATATGACAAAGGAAAGTAGAAGTCTGATGACTATAACAGGGTGAGTAATACATGATGGAAGGGTGTAGGGCTCAGTGGCTGGTTGGTTGGATATGCTAGTGATGATGTTATACCTATGACTAAGGCCAAAATAGAGTTGGAGTTACCCAGTAATGGGGTTGTCCCCTTACACACATGACTCCAGTCACATACTTGCATTTCACCTTGTTTTACCTTGCTTCACCATGTTTCACTTCATTGTCTATCACTCCCCTATATGATCTCTAGGTCAGATCAAGGTCACTGATGTATTGGCAGATGCATGTAATCCAACTGACTACTGTATAGTCAGTCTCACAGTGCAGAGAGAATAGAAGGCCATGTTGGCAAAGGGAGACCTCAGACTTGATCTTTTTAGATCTCCCTTTGCCAAATGAGTAGTTAGTCTTCAATTATGGAATATACCTTTGGATCTCCCTTTGCCAGCTGTGTGAATGAGCCACAGCCTCCAAAGGTTGCCCTAACAACTATATAGATAGACAAAAGGGGAGGATGAATGACAACTGTGTTTGCACAGAATCTAAGTAGAGGAACCTGCTAACAGAGATCATGATTGACCTATTTTAGCCATCCAATATAGTCACATCAAAAAATAAAACTTGTCCTACATTTCATTTTACTATGTAGAGGAGCAGAGTGCATTATTCTAGCACCAGCCCATAAGTGGGACAATTTATTCCACCCCCATATCCCTTTTCTATACTAGGTGAGACTATAGACAGTCTCAGAAGAGGGTATGTAACAGAGCTTTCTCCCACAATTAGTTTATTAATTATTAGTCTACTTGTATTCAACAGTGCCTCCTGGCACTGCCTATTTTACTGGTTATATTACATAATATAAGGCATTATCTTATCTGCACACTTGTAGTCACAACAGTTTTAACTTATGAATCATGCACTGTAAGCTGCAAGAACTATAATGGAAATGTTACAATAACACACAGATATAAATGAAAATAACAATATGGAAAGAAAATTTCTTATATACATCAATCACATGACTTAACAAATGAGGACATGTCTGGAGGTAAGTTATATCCTGATTGGGATATAACTCATATAAGTGCCCAGCCACCATCTAACTTTGGAAATTGTTCATCTCCTACATGTCTTACATCCTCATTATCTCCTGCTTTCCTCTCATTCTTGTCAGTTGCTTACATTCCTCAGCACCCTAAGTATTTCTAGCAGTAATAGATGGTGAAAACTATCATATTGAACCAAAGTTTAAACTCAACTTCCAGATCTAGCTAGTTTCAGCTCCTTTCTCTGTAGGTTCTGCTGTATTATGAACAGTCTGTTATGGTAATCATAGTAGATATCAATGTAATATGTTTTCTTACAAGAATACTATTCAATTTCTGTCAGGGGATTACCCTTTCTGACCTCTGCCTCTGTCTGACACCAACTACCCTCAACCACTTCTGCTCCTCCAAGGGTCATTTGATGGCTTCTGGGCATTCTATAGGTCCCCAGAGATCTCTGGAGACCTCTGGAACTTTCTGTAATCCCTTGTCAAGCACTTTAGCTATCTCTGGTCATCTATGCAGTCATTCCCATGCCTCTACTGCCTGTTGATGCACCACACCAAGCAGTGGGGATCCTTAGACTTGTTCTCTTTGAATTCCCCTCTACTAGGTGATTAGTCTACCATTTGTATCATTGTTTACAGTTCTAAAATACTTCAAATTCCCCTCTGCTAGCTGTATGATTTAGCCATTGCTCCCAAAGGTTGCCCTTACAATTTCCCTGTTTCTGTTGCTACACTGCTACTAAGAGATGTAATGAATGACTTATCAGATGATCATCAAGAATTCAGATTTTTAACCTGTATTTCCAACTATTCTCCTCTGCAAATTGTTATGGCAAATTTGATATCAAATCTTGATGATGCTTGTCCAGGTGCAGATCAACTACTAAAAAACCTTTTTCACAGTAAAATCTCTTTACAATCAAGTTTAATCAAGGAACAGTGGGACAACCAAGTACATTTTTACTAGAACTGAAAACACTAATTCAATAGATAGCAGTAAAGTTAACAATGCTTAACAATGGCTAGGATTATCAGCTGTGTATTATTGACAGATAGCAATGTAAAAACATAGTGTTTAATCAGATTTAACTATGTACACCTTTTAGATCCAAATTTTCTTACTGCTAAGGAAATATGCAGATCTTCAGTCTGAATGGAATTCAATACAGACTCTTGAGCAGACTAAATGACAAGGAGATTTTCAAATTGAAGAATGTATGTTTGATAATGTGGAGCTATTGTTGGATTCAATGAATCAAGTACAAGTTAAGGTCAAGGCTAAGAATGACTTACAAATACATGTCAAGTATCTTCTTAGAGTAACAGAGAGGTTGAAGAGAGAGATTAAGAAATCTAAGATGCCAAAATGTTACAAAAATGGCACATTTTGGATTTATCCCAAGGATTGTCTTTTTGCACTCTATTCAAGAAAAAATGGACTATTGAGCTATTTACAAACTGAAGTTTACCATCTTCCCATCTTTGTCTGGCTTCCTCCTGTTCTTTTAGGAAGACCTGATCAATTTTGGTGTAAACAATGGGGCTATCATCTTATCCAAAGAGGCATATTTGACTGTTAGTAGTTCATACTGTTTTGAACTCTAAGAATTCAACTTGTTTAAAAGGGTGGAATGACAATCTTGTTAGACAATAAGAGGGCCCATAGTAATGAAGAAACAGAGAGTGGAGTCCAAATTTGTAATACCTATTTGAAAAGTCAAATATAAATCATTTGATATTAGTAAATAAAACCTTGAAAATAAACTGCATTTTAGGTAGCAATCTGAACTATATTTAGCTGATCTCTTTATAGCTATAGCATAGCATCAGAACCTCCCATCCCAGTTGTTTCAAGCTTATACCCTGCATCAAAACCAATAATAACATAAGAGCTATTCAGAAGAAGTTCATCAAGAATGTGACCACACACACTATTGATGAAATTGTTATTTTCATATGTCATAATCTTAAGGGTATATTGAGCAATGGGAGATGCATGTGAGGATCCTGTTCACATGGACTACATTCTTAGCTAAAGGATGTGTAGTAGACTCATGAAACACTAGTTTAGCTATAATCATTACAATAAGATAACTTGACAGAAGTTTGAGCTTCTAAAGTATAGCTTACCTGATTATCAGTTCACATGAATGCAGTGGAACAATGTCCATAGTCCCTTCAACTCCTCCTCAATGTCTTTATACATACAATTCACTAATATACAAAAGGCTTTTTGTAAGTGTAAGTGATTGATTAGATACTTCCTCCCACTTATCTATCACATTATATAGTACATTATGAGTAGGCTGTCCAGCTAACCTTGCTATATTCTTGATTACCTAGTATTATAGATTAGCTTATTATAATCTAAGAGCATAAGACTAAGTTAAACCCCTTTTTTTATAGACTGCCCATAATGGCTACTATATCAGACTTGTCAGGGACTAGTAGAGTCTGATTAAGGCATAAGCAAAGGTTTTGAATCCAGAATGACCTTTTGTAAGAAAATGCAATGAACAATCTTGAAAATGCTATAAATCATGAAAAGTTCTGGTGAGAAGAGGTTTTGAGATTGCTAGTGACTGATCAAGTTGATTATTAGAAGCAGAACCTCAGTAAGCAAGTCCAAGTCAAAATCATAGTAAGATCATTAATGATTATTATCTTAATTGAAATGTGGAATGTTTATATACCATTGTAGACTGATACTGAAGAGGCCCATCTAATAAATTTACTTCAGAGTCAGAGTCTGTGGAATTACTATCTGAAGTCTTACTATCAGAATCATATATTGATGGATCTTCTATAAGAGATGGGTTGTGACAGGAATTAGTTGGGATGACTCCAATATAGTAGTAGATGTATCTTCTATAGGTGTATCACTTTGAGTTCAAAGATCAAGCAACAACAATATTGAAAGGCTATAGTACAGTAGACAATGATGCAAGGCTTGCCTTATAGGCAGTGGGAATGAAGCCAGGAAGAATGATCTTTTCAATGTTAATCATTGTATAAGAAGGAGTGATATGGATTATCCATAACTTTGATAAGTCCAAATCAAAAGATAGGACAGTGACAGCATTCTGGCATGAAATTATTGTTCCATGTCCAACAACTTTCTTTCTAGAATAAAGAAGAATCAGCCACCCTAAAATGCTCTCAACAATTAGTAATTCAACTGAAAGAAGCTTTGCTAGAGCTTTCTAGATCTTCTAACTTATATATACATCAGAAACTGCACAATTGATGCAAGCATCAACAAGTGATGGAAAAACCATTTCAAAAGCCAAATAAAATTTGATTTGCTAATATGCTTCCCAAGAACATGAGCCAATAGTTCTGCTAAGTTAATAGAAGCATATATTACCTTTCCTTTGAGCCTTTCAAGTGCTCCAAATTCAATGGTATAGATTGTAGTTGTTTCAAGAAGATCTACAACCTCTGGCAAAGACCATGCTTGGGCAATACAATGAAGATCAGCATTTAGAAATTGACCCATCTGTACAACTTGATTGAACTTGGACTGTTATCTGATCCTTCTGGCTTGCAAATGTATCTAGTAGTAGATACAGATTCTGATGGGTCTTTCAGGCTATTGTTGTCTACAAGGAACAAATACTATTGGTGGTGGTGTTCACATGACTTCACAAAAAACTTTTGAATCTCTCCAAGTATCACCAAAAATTGCAGATGAGATACTTGCAAATATATAGCAGAGGCAAAACATAGCAGTCAGTATTTATGTTCACTCATCTAAAATGAGTGGGTTATTCTAGTTGTCAGGTCAGATACTTTAACCACACTAGTAAGCAATATAAAACTCATTATAATACTTGGCACACCAATAAGATTGTTGAGCTTGCTGTTGGTGCTGGTATTCTGCCATCTTTTTCAATGCCTTTAGCTCTTAGCACATGCATTGTGACAAAGGAGTCATTGGACATAATTAAAGTATTAAAACAAATGGCCTTAAGCTATAGAATGCAGCATGTTGAATTATCTCTTCAAGAAGAAACCTCACTTTACTGTAAAGTCTGTTTATCTCCTACTACACCCTTATACTGCACCAAAGAGCATATACTCATACCTTGCTGAATATCAGTAAACTCTATATATAGTTACTCCAGTTTACAAACTGGTAGAATATGCACTTTTTAATGATCTCCAGAGTATCAACATTCTAACATCCAATTATTGTGAGTGCTATCTGTAGCTAACATAGTAAGATCTATCAATTTTGAAAAGCTTCTACATTAGTGAAACAAATTAGTACATGAGTGGGAAAAACTGTTCTATAAAATCCCCTAACAGATAAAGCAGCATCACAAAGTATGGGAGGCATATCAGACTGACAAAGCAACACAGTTAAATGGTGCTCAAGATAGAAAGGATATCATCAACTTACTCAATAATCCTAGCTGCCAATCTCATGTCCTTCCTGCAAGCATGCTCTCTAAGATCTCAGCAAACATCAATCCACAGCTTCCTCAGAGAATGACAGTATCAATGCACAAAGGGAAATAACCTGAGCAAGCTGAAGGTTAGTTCTACTTCTGGCTTATTGTACAAACTTTATCTCAACTTCTCAGTTTAAACATCAATCCTGAGCCCAAAGACACACATCCTTCAATAGACTATTGTAATTCTCCAATAGTAACTCCAGCACTCAACCCTCCTCTAGTAGCTCAGCCACCTTATCTTTCCAAGTTGTCCTATAGCCAGCTCATCTCAAAGGTGTCAGAGTGTTAGAGGCCATTCTATTCTATTTATTTCACCTCTTTCCACCCCACCTCACCTCACCTCACCTTGCCTCACCTCCAAGCTATGGTTTCATTACCATTTTGTTGAGGCATGTGCCCCAGTGCATGTGTGTTGACATGTCAATGATGGCACATGACTCTGATCCATGAGGTTAGGATTTATCTCACATGCTACCTTGTTTCATCTCACCTCACCTCACCTTACCCTGTCCCACCTCATGTTTCCCACACTATCCACTGGTTAGATCAAGTACACTGATATGTTAGTGGTTGCACATGACTCCTCCAACTACTGTATAGTCAGTCTCACAGTGTTGAGAGGGTAGAAGGCCACACTGTGCATTGGAAGTCCTCAGACTTGTTTTCTTTGGATCTCCCTTCATCAGGTGGGTGGTTAGATTGTAGATTTAGTATAGTGCTGAATAGACTTTGGATCTCCCTTTGCCAGCTGTGTGATTTTAGCCACAGCCTCCAAAGGTCACCCTTATACAGGGAGTGGTTTTGTCACATTAACAGATTAAAACAAGCCTATAGAGGGTCAGTTCACAATTGGAACAACAAAGTGACCCAAATATTGTAAAGCATCCTTAGACTATAAATGCTCACTGACAGAGACTTGTAAGGGTTCTGGAAGTAGAGCTTGTTGGCAGTGCTAAGACCATGGTAATGCTATCAAGGATTTATAGCCTACAAAGCGTCAGAAAACAAGGTAATGTAAGATTTATTACTTAGCTATCTTAAAACAAGTGTTTGGAGGTTTTTAACCTGTTTTAATGTAAGAATAGAGTCACTGAGTTACAAAGTACAGGAAAAGTGCGTGAGGCTACAGAGATGGAGAAGGGAAAGGCCAGACATAGCTTGAATCACCTAAGGAGCTGTATTTCTGGTCCAAATCTCAAGACAGACAGTATAAGAGATGTCAGTGTATGAACAAAAACTGTGGCTCATAACATATTACAACCATCCAATGAGGACAAACAAAGACCAAGGAACACCTATAATAAAGGCAGAAAAATGTAGTAGCAAAGGGAAAAATCAAACATAAGCCCTGTCAAGTCAAGAGAATTAAGTGAGCAAACTAACCAACTGAGCCACATAAACATGACAAGTGTACAAATAAAGCACTATCTCATTGGTGACATAACTAACTTGAAAAACTCGAATAACCTCCAGACATAACATGTGAGCCTTTTTCCCACACATCAGGAGGCGCAAGGAAAGACCCTTGATCTCGAAAATCATTCTGATCCTCTATGACTTCCCGGCCCGAGAAAGTTCTAATACCCAACACTAAAAATTAGGCACACCACAACAACGAACAACATCGTACATAACAGGTGTAGAGTACGAACGTGACTTTACCCCTGCCTCTTAGGGTTGTAGTGCGACTTGCCAGCGGAATAAACAGATTTCTCCCTTCCTTCTTTCCTCTGCAACACTTCCACACTGTTGTGATACGCGCACAAGATTGTCATTTGCCGTAGGTTAGAAGCTCTAACCAAAGAGGTACTGAATGTAGAAAAAGTCTTGACATACAATATTCTCTAGATATGAGGTCATATACATGTCATGTGTACTAGACCGGACTGATAGC
Organism: Termitomyces sp. DKA19; assembly: GCA_018851325.1. Lineage (NCBI taxonomy): Eukaryota > Fungi > Basidiomycota > Agaricomycetes > Agaricales > Lyophyllaceae > Termitomyces > Termitomyces sp. DKA19. Next base: position 3,849 of record JABCKS010000692.1, on the reverse strand, counting down.
CCCAAGATAAAGGGATACAGGGCCTAAAGTACGGATGAGGAGCCGGAAATGCAAGTAAAGACAGTCTAGAGATGGAATCAATAACGAAAAGAAGCACGAAGAGCAATGAGCTCTTCAAAAATGTCGCAGGCGGAGGTTTGAGAACGTACCAAGCCATAGATGAATAATATTTTTTTATCAAGTCCACTTCAACAGAGGAGTAGAAGAAAGACAAGAGAATGATAGCTACGAAAACGCTGTTTCGCTTCCGTTGACGACAGCAAATTCTAGTTTCGGCTCCGGGTCGGTGTGATATGGGATTGCGGACAAAAAGACACTCAGGACCTTGTGACGTGTGACCTGCCAGAATGATTGGATTGGTACTTATGTGTTGACTGAACTCTATGTGAACTCTATCACAACTACTGATGATACAGTCCGATATTCTCAGGTGATTCCGATATCTTCGCGGAAGAATGGATGTGTAAGCCTCGATAGAATCCATAGACTGAGAGTTGCCAGCCGAAGTGTAATAGAAGATGCTCGACGTGTCTATAGTTACAGGAATCTGGCGCTTACATAAATGGTCCATCTGTCTGGTTGTACGAGCTATGCCCCGTGGCTTCCTGTCCGCTCGGCCGATCCAAATACGTTGGGGCACGAATAGCAAAGGATTAACTTGGGGGGATATTGAATGTAGATAGACATCAACGTAGTAACATGGTGGCGTAACCTTATTAGTGTCTCAACGGCTGTTATCCGATGCAGCGCAGGTGTACATCATTTATAGTAACAAATCCTTCCTCCATTTTGAAAACTTCTCTTCATTCTACTACCTGCTGGTTCAGCTTCCATTCTGTATCTTCGGATGGACGAGCCGTTTTTATCGAAGCTGTCAAGCCCAGACCGGAAGATAGAAGGAATTGTGGATCTTCAAACCCCTTTAGTACCTTTTCAATCTCGGGAGAGCGGTTTCACATGACTAACGAAGCCAAATGGTCAAATGACATCCATCTATAGTCAATCAAATTAGATGTCTATCAGAAAATTGAACAAGATTCTGCTCACTTTTCATCGAACCTCCTTCGATTCTGGAAGTCGGAGCCTCTGCCGGTCCAGCTTCTATTCTTAATGTTCCTTTCGAATCACAAGCCACCCCTTCTTCTTTTCCTCACAGGTCGTGTCACATATTTTCTTTAAATCAAGGTTCTTCCCCCTTTAGTATTCCCTAAGTTTTGGGCAAGCTTTTTCTGAGCCTCTTGATCTTTACATCAAACTATCTTGTACCCTTCGATCAAATCGAGTCCAGCACCAAGGCGGGTGTGATTCGTTCCCGAAGTGAATAGTTGAATGAATTTTGGTACTCATCTCCAGACTAAATCCAACTGCTAAGCCTAGACCGGGAAGTAGAAGCAATTGCGGCTCTTCTCCCCAAGCTATACTTGTATATCAATCAACTGGCGAGGTGATAGGGGCAGATGTTAATATGTTGTGGTCTCTAGCCCCTAGAAAGATGACCACTGTCCCCTTGAATCCATCATCATACTCCCTGATCCTCTTGTTTTCTGGCCCTGGAAGTGCAATATCAATCTGCACTACATTCAGGCCAAGAAGGAGGCAAAACTGGTACTAGAACTCCAGTATTGTCACTGAAGAACTGAACACTTTTCACACTTCTAATTGTTACAGCATAATTGGAGGCATCCCTGCAACTCTTTGAAAACACCATTTAGCACATACCCAACTATATACAAACACATACAAACACTATTACTAATTTTACAGAAACCTCCCTCCTGACCCAACTACAGTTAATCCTACCTGCTAGCTAGGTGGAAGCAGATGCTAAGTGTAGAATACCAGTATCATTGAGGAATAGCATAAGTTGCAGACTGTGAGGAAGTAAAGTGTTGGTTTGGATATAGAGTATGATTAGTGCATGAGCAGTTTACATATCAGAGGGATAATGGCCAAATGTTAGGGTCTGAGCCTCTGTTATTGGCCCCTGTCCAGCTGATTAAGTCAACAATTATCAAGCCATGTTTAGCAAATTCAAATATAACAGTGACTATGGATGTAATAGTGGGGAATATCAGATAAATTTGACATAAGCAAAGCCCTAATGAATACAGGAAGAAAAATGCAGTACAAGAATGGACCTTTGTACTCATTTGTACTCATCAAATTGTATAACCAACTTGTGAGCCTGTATGATGCAGAATGCCTAAGATGCTTTTGCACAATCATCTATAATGATAAGATGGGTGTCCAAGAATTCTATAACATGTTTCATATGCATAAACAGACTATTACAGTATACCCTGACTGCATGCTGTGTATTTTTGATAGTTTGCCAAGCCTGCCAGCCATTATGAGCAATGCAGTGCAAAGCACCATAGAAATAAAGCCTGACTAAGATTGGTTTCTATGTAGCTAAAAAGTCAGATATGGTGAACAGTGCTGACCCACACATGAGGATCTGCTGGATAGTAAATGGCCATTGAGAAGTTGTCAAGTATAGCTGTCTGTTTATTGGGAGTGGGTTGTGGGTAAGAATACTCAGAATAGGGAGCTAGGTTACAGGGCACCTTATATAAGCCTAAACCTGAAAGAAGCAAAAGGTGACAATCAGTCTTTCAGGTGTAGTGGACTAGGTCACTATTCTAACTCAGAAACGTGCTTCTTTGACCAGATATCAGGGGTGCGGATAAGGGCTGTACATATATGGTAGCAGGTGACAGAATCGAAGAATTCAATGTTGAAGCAGATACTGCAATGGAAGATCAGGAGGCTGTGTCATCAAATGGAGCATCAGACAAATAGCAATGTGCTCGTAGCATAAAGGAGGATAAACAAGGAGTGTGTCATAGGGGGCATTTATGATGACGTTCACAGGTTTTGTTGGTCAATGTTTTGCTTAGGGTTACAGGGATATTTTGAAGGGAAGTTTGCCTCAGGTTGATTGGGTACCTTCTTGAGTCAAGTGGCTATTGCTGTTATGCTTGATAGTTTAGTGTGAGGTTCTATCCTGGACATTGGCTGTAAATCTAGCTACTTGTAAACAGGCTGCAATATACCAAACTGACAGTATAGCCTGAATAGTGTCAAGTAGCCCTCCTTAATCATTACCAACGTAGATTTCACTCATATATCCGAGATATCCAAAAATTGTATCATGCCGCCATGTGTACCACACTTACCTTCTCACAAATGTTCAGTTAGTGTATGTTCCCTCATTCCTTGCATTCGATGTATCTTCCATTAATGTATTCATCAATTGTAAACTACAAATAATGGTCAAGGTACCCATCGGTTGTATTCTGAAATCCACCATGTGTTTCGAGGGCATACACTTCGCGTCGATGTCTACAGCCGCATATGCAGACGGATGGTTTCATGACGGCATTACTAAGGGTCCTCGTATGACAAAAGAGAATGGTAATCTAAGAAGTTCCAATCTGACCATCTGTAGAAACAAACAAGCATGGCTATATACGCCAGAGCTGATTGATGGTCTCTTAGACGTGTCTGATAATCAACCAAGTTTGTGGTCGCAAAGCTTGCAGTACTAGATCACTCTAGATCTTGGTCGTGCCGCGCTTACAACGGTCCACGATCGCAAGTGCAAATAAATAGCATGACACGTATACAATGGTTGCATATGAAATTATTCAAGCAAAAGACATAATTCAACCAGAAGGTGACTAGATTTTTCAAAACCAAAATTATAAAAAAACCTCAATTTATGACAAAAAGATGTCAAATACTACTTGGGAGACCGTGAAGTCTCATGTCAGTTCAATCTATGACAGTGTCCCAGCTGTCATGGTAGTATGCACCGGTATTATGTGCACCATGGTTGCACTTCTG